>JAXCEF010000348.1:0-59341 GCA_037178605.1 Colletotrichum euphorbiae
GACCCAACTACTAATCCAGCCCTCATTGGCTTATCTATGGGAGAGCGGACGGGATCCCGAGTTTTCCAATGGGTGTGGTCGTATGTGCTATCGACAGGTGTTGAGATTGACTATATCGTGAAACGTGGAGATGCGAAGCTCTCCTCTGCAGTCCAGGGTGGGGACTTGCCAATGACCGAAGCAACTATCATGCCTGTGTCAATGTGCCAAAACGCCGATGCGTTAGAACCTTTGGCCTAAAAACAACTGAGGACGCTCGCAGCACTTGGACATCAGCGATTAGACCACCGCTGTAGTCATCTGATCATCACTCTACCTCTAATGCTCGCAATGGGACTCTCGGACGATTAACGCAACCTGATGACAATTTGTTCTTGCTTATTGTATGCGTGGCTCAACAGACTCTCTAGTAATCCTTTCGTACATCAGGGTTGTTCTTCCTCCATGGGGCGATGTCTCCCAAGCCTCGCCCCTAACCCCGCCACAAATGATGCTGACCCTACTCTGCAATGAACGCAGTTCCGATGCCTGCGGTGCACAGAAAATTCGAACATGATGCCGAACGCCAGAAACCGTAATGTATATTGATGCCGTATACTGCTCTTCCTCCCCTCGACGAAATCACTGCAATGCGATCGCTCCTCGTCGATTCTCCCGGATGTGGAGGAGTCCCTGAAGGCCGCAGAAAACGAAGAAACCCTGGAGACGAAGCGCCACGTTAGTACATCCTCGTACAAAGGCCTCGAAAATGATAACCCTGAGATACCGGGGTGTGACGTACAATGTAGACCAGCACGGCAACGAAAAGGGTGCTCGCGACGGCGCCGCCGTTCTCGGGGTCTTCCTTTCCGCCAACGAGCTCCGGGTGGTTCGCGTTGAAAAGAATGGCGAGAATACCGAGGATCACAACTGCGAAAACGGACACGACGGTGCTAAAGGTAAGACCGGAAGGTTAGTTTCGCGGAGGGTCTTGGGAGGGCGCAAAGGCTTCGTGGGCTCGTACCATGTCCATGCATTGCCGGCACTAACGATGGGCTTCATGATTACGGTAGGTATAGGAGACGCCGAGATCTGATTTCAATTTTTATGAGATGGTGATGCGGACTTGTCGTGTCTTCAATGAGCCAGGCCAGATAGCTTGCCTTGCGTTGACGGCGATGAGGCTGATATGGAGGTCGGTGGTGTTGCTACTCCTGCGTCGTCAAGGTCCACACCCGCTCGGTGACGTCCAATAACAGTGCCTAACTTCCCAGGCGCTCGGCTGACGCTGCCGCAGAGCATCAGCCACACGCTATGGGACCTGCAGCCACATTTAGGACAGGATCGTCCCGTCCCATTGGATTAACCCGGAACCTGAACGCTGACGTAAGGCCGGGCCTGCACTTGCCCGCTCGAGTGCCTCTCCACTTTCTTTTTTCCTTTTTCCATCGAACCCAAAGTGCTCACGTCAGAAGCAGCTACTCGGCTTCGGGAGAGCTCGAACGATTGCGCGGGACTCAGTCAATGAAACCGCGCCTCAATTAATACCGCTTCTCCAATGCGTTGATGAGGAATATCCGAGGTGCCAAAGTTTCATCCTCGGCGCCCGAAAGGCCAAGGCCGGCGAGCTCTCGATATCTCACCGCACTCGGCCCTGCCCGCAATTTGAAGGTCAGGTCCGGGCTATTGGAGCCACCGATTGATCCGAGGCTGGCGATGTTCTCTGACGGCGATGGATCCTAGCCGCTTCAGGTCGCTCTTGCGGTCGCTCAGAATGGCAGCATAGACGAACACTAAGTCGCGGAATTAGACCAATGGTTTCGACGATCTCGGCAACCAAAGACATGAAGCTCCGTCTCTATTCAGCTCGAGGCTAACGAGCTTTGGAGACGATGCAAGATAATCTGACGAATATTGGGCGCGAGGGACGCACAACATAGTGAACTAGGACCGCGAGACCATCCGAGCCAGCATCATCGTCAATCCACTCCGCACGATAGAGCTTAGTCGAGTATCCGGTGCGAATGGTCAGTGACACTTCTGGTGACGAATTCGAATGACGCTTCATCGAAAAAACAGAGAAAAGAAGGAACGCCAAGAAATAAAGTTCAGCCTAAGCATTGACAGCTGTGATGTTTGCAGCTGGCTTACCAAAGACGCGGCGCTGCGGTAATTACTCAGGCGAAGCGAGTTTGTTAACTCTTCTGGAATAGAGAACCAAACGGACAGTCCGTCCATGAATTCTTCGCTCGGGCCATTTGAAATTGCGATATAGCCCAAAATAGTCACCGACATTCTTAACGGTGCACAAAAGCAGACTCTGGCACCAGTCACACGGCTCTTTTATGAAACACGATACTACACAGAGCCTCGGAAGATAAAGAGCGGCTCTAGGACTTCGCACGCGGACTCCTTAACTAGGAGAGTTCTTTGCACGCTCTGACGCAAACCATCCAAGTCGATGATATTCATCATAACGGTAGGACGGTTATACGGAAGCCTGATGGCATGAAGGCGCTAAGCATTACACCAGATGATTTCCCATCACTGTTGCATGAGCAAGTGCAATGACGGATTACTAAATCGGATGAACATTGATTCAATTCACTCTTCAGAGACGGGGCGATTGGGGTACATGTGTGGTTAGGGTCGAAATCCATTCTTTTGATATGAGGGATGTATACCATTCGATTTGCCAATAAATAAGCATACTATCTGAAACAAAACCAAAAACTGGTTATCTGCAGCTACCTACTTTCCGATCCTTTCCTAAGGTTCTGCCTATGGCGCGGGCTCACTGAGGACCTGGGTGGCACAGCAGGTCTTACAAGCGATGACCGCACGTTTGAGGTCAGGGATGGGAAGGGAACTCAATCAATCGAAGCCAACGAAGTTGCATGCAATCTGCCAGGCACTGGCGCTACCTCACAGTGGCCTATCCAGCTCGTCAGCGCTAGTAACGCTGTTGGTCGGTTAGGAATGGCACTCTTAGTTGCCGTCCAAGCGCGCGTGGCAGGGCAGAAACAGCTGAACCATGGCAATTTGGATGCGACATGCTTTGTGGGTTCCACTGGCACAACATGTGCTCAAGATGACGGGATATTAAAGGCATAGGCATGTTTGTCGTTGAAATCGAGTAACGTTGCTGCGCAGGGCTGTCTTTCAATGTTGGTGTTGGCGAGATGATGAACGGATCATGACACCGGCTATTACTGATAATGTCCGGTTTGCGCCGTGTTGTCGATGGCGATGTCGGGTGTCACTGAGATACTGGCAACTGATGTCGGTGGAAAACTAGTGAACAACCGCATATGTCGGCGAGGTCCAACGCGACTTGTTAACCTCTGGAGTTACAACTGGTAGGCCTGCTCTGAAACAAAGGAAGTAAAGGAGAAGAAAAGGACTTCCTGGAAAGCGGGAAAGCAACTGCGCCTGTGCCCTATGGAACACATCCCCTCAATCGATCATCCCTGTTACACCGTTCATCTTGCATAGGTACTTCAGTAGGATCCAGTGTTGCCGTACTTTGCCGGGTTCATGGGTTTCCGAGGCGACCTACAGCTGTAATAGGTAGTAAAGTTGCAAAGAACCAGACGAATCCGGGTCCGCAGAAAGACGTTGTCATACAAAACACGCCAAAGAGGTCTGAGCTAAAGGTCAGTTGGCGGACACTGACTGAAGATGGATGGTATGTTCTCCAAGGGGGCCCATCCACGGCATCCTGGTGCCGCATTTGGGGCGCTGGGGCGGTTGGCCTGGCCGAACATGCGAGGACAGGCCAACGGTCAAACTGCCAATGTCAGGGGTTACCTTCACTGGCCAACGGAGCAGTTCACAAGCCCGGGCGGCCTCAAGCGAGGCCCCGGGATCCCACAGCGGGCTCCACTTGGGTCGGCTCTCCCTCTCTCTCTCTCTCGTGCGGTTTACGGTGCCTTTTACACCAACAACTCATCATCCTCACCCACCCTCCAGTCTCCCTCCAACAGCACTGCCCTCTATCACACGCCAATGCGCCCTCGGCGTTTAAGCGACCTTCTGGATTTTGTCCACTGACTGACTGGTGCTGACGTCGACGAAGGGTCATACTGTAGTAGGTATGCATCGGAACACCAGGTCCTACCAACAGTTTCGTTTATCCTAGGTGGTGAAAGGAGAGGGGTTAGGTACTTTGGAGGTTAGTTGGAAGGAGGAGTTGTCACCGCTAGAGACATTCTCGGCTGTTTGTTTGGTTTGCCCTTTGCCGTTACGTGAGTCTTGCGCTGCGGCAAGCTGCGGCACCGCTTGGCAGTCTTCCTCTACACTCCGTCTCTGGCCATTGGCTCATGAGCCTTCCTCGCACCCTGGCGGCTACTCGCATGTTCTGTGGAATAAAAGCGTGCTGGCCAAAGAAGGAAGAGATTAAAAACCCCCCTCCGAAACCCCATATCGGCACGTTCCGATTGGCAGGCACGACAATGGGTTTCCCAGGTGGCGCGGTGCTAATCGAGGTACCGGAAACACCCTAAGTCAGACATTCCCAGCCGCCTACAGATGTGTATTTTGTTTTTGTCTGAGGTACTGATATGCAGGCTAGATTTAAATCCCTGTAAGTCCTTTTCCTGGGGGCCAGATGATTTCCATCACCTAGGTACCTTAGTCCTCGCGCGACCTCCTGCCACACTGCCGGTGGAAGAAGCCAGAAATGCCACATTTGGCAGGCTGACTGGCAGATTTCGGCGTCTTCTGTGCGTCTGCCTCCCTTCCGTCTTAATCTACCTTAAGGTACATAGCAACCGCAGAGGCATGCAGGTAAACAGAGAACCGACGTATCCGTTCCGTCCATTGGGCGCCGAGGCCGTCCTCGTCTTGAGGTGCCTACGGCTGCAGAAGCGGCATCCTCCCCGCCCTCGTTTGAATTTTGGCCCCCCCCCCCCCTTGCTTGCCTATCCCTTCCAAGTTCCCTCTCATCCATCATCTCTACTTTCGTCACACAGATTTTTACACAAGGGGAACCCCTGCAGAAAAAGAGTCAATACGTTCCTTGCGCCTCGCGAGAGACATATTTCCTCGCTAAGATGCGCCAACGGCTAGGTGCTGTTCGCCCTAGTACTACACGATGGCTCAGAGCGTCTGATGTACCTTAGTTATTGCTGCTTCTGGCCCCCGTTCCTTTGTTTGATTAATCTGAGGTAGTGCAGGCTTGGGGTGTATTTACCTTGTCAATGGACTTCCTTCCATGTTGGGTCACTGCCAACCATATCCTCATTATAAGGTATCTCGCGTGTGGTCCACATTGGTAACCCAAACAGTCCAATATGTATACCCGGCCTGCCAACTGCAGGCAGATCTCTCCATTAGAGTTCCTTCCTCAACCTCCACTCCTCAAGCCTCGACCTTACTTACCACGCGCACCGGACCTTCCAAGTGCTCAACGTGCCTGGGGTCCCTGCTTCATAAGAACCTTTCACGCCCCTTCCGTTCTTGCTTCGGTTCTCGCCTCACAAGCCCGTTCTTGATCAACACCTCACGACACTTTGTCACATCAGTCTTCTGAACAGCAATCAAAGTCATCACGAGGCACCATGCGCGCTCAGTCTCTCGTCGCTGTAATTGCAGCTACAGCTGTCGGCCACGTTGCCGCTCAAATCACCGGTGTATGTTATCCGAATCTGCCTGCCGTGTGACGCCATGATGCTAATACTTCTTGCAGAAACTAGGTGATGCCACCGTTGTCAGCAACCCGGCCGGCTACGTGTACGAGGCTGTTCTCCCCGAGGAACCGTTCTGGAAGGGAGACTTGGACGGCAACGTGAAGGGTTCTGTCCTCGCCATGTCGGCCCCTGACGGAAATGGTGTTGAGTTCAAGGTCAAGTTCTCCAACCTTCCCAAGGAGGGAGGCCCATTCGGTAAGAAAACAGACCTCACCTTCAAACATTTCAGTACCTAAATAGTCCCAAAGCCTACCACATCCACGTCGCCCCTGTTCCGAAGAACGGCAACTGCACCAAAACCCTCGCTCATCAGGACCCGTTCATCCGCGGCGAGGCCACTCCTTGCGATATCAACAAGCCAGAGACTTGCCAGACTGGCGATCTGAGCGGCAAGCACGGAGCCGTGAACGTCGATGGCTACGAAAAGACCTACGTCGACGAGTACTTATCGATTGTTAAGGGCCCAGGCTCTTTCATCGGCAACCGCAGCGTCGTTTTACACTTCGCCAACAAGACACGTATCACCTGCGCCAACTTCAAGCTCGTCTCGAAGCATGGCACCCATGGCGGCTGCAACACTACCTCTGCCGTCGTTAAAACTGGCGGTCCCGACACTGTTGGTTCGCCAAGCAGCAACGGTACCTCAGTGCCCTTCCCCGGCGCGGCTGCAACCAGTCAGGTCTCCGTCTCGCTGCTCTTCGTAGCCTTCGCTGCCGCGGTCTTTTCTTTGTGAGAGCATCCGTTGTGTTCTGCAACTCACCATGACATTCGCCAATCAATGCGGCCCGTCGGACTACACTCCGCAACACGGCGTACATCTGGGGCTCTCGAGCACATTACCAACACACGCGCAGCTGAGGACGGCGAAGACAGCAGAGACGTTGAAGAACGCCACAGGGACTTGGGTATTGAGCCCAAATTATTTTCCATTCACGCGTAGTAAGCAAAGTCAGACCCAGCGCGGAGTACGGCAGAGCACTTTTCACAAGCTGTACAAAATGTCCTTTGTTCGAAGATTTAGATGATACCAGGACTAGATAGATAGTCCAATGAAAGTTGACTTAATCCTCTACTCTGAAGTCTGCACTGTCCCATGACGAGTGCCAAACCTTACGCTTGTGGCAACCCGCCGGCCGAGAACGAGGATGCGACAGCGCGCGCGCTCGGGTAACGTTCTCGCGAGTAAGTACGTCTTGAGCAGTGACGGGGATCTTGGGCGATCATCGTGTGTCGTCTCGAGCCAAGACGTCGGTATCTTGCGTATCTTGATGGTGTGTCGGCGTCGCGCTTGATTGATCAGTGACAAGCATAAGGCGCATAGGGCGACAGGGTGAAGGTCCAAAGTCAAACTAAAAAGCGGCATGGCTTATACGCTCTTATCCCACCACCATGGCAGACGTAACCTCTTCGTCCGCCCGCGAGACCCCTGCGAGGATCTTTCTCGATGACAGAGGATCCCGGTTGGTTGGGAGGGACGTCAGCAGAGACCGTGTCTGTTTATGCGCCCGATGGTCACTGATAGCGCGATGATGAAACTTTGAGGGGAAGGGAGGGGACGATGTGTTCGGAGGAAAACACTGGAGCTCGGATTGCTCGTGTGTGCGTTTTGTTCTGCGTCGGGCAGTGACGCTGATGGCGGGAAGGGGCCCCGAGGTAAGACCTGCGTTGCGGGTGCGACATCCCCTCAGGAAGATGGTTTATAGTTGCAGTGGGATAGCGAGGGGTTTTCTCTTTTCTCGCGTGGAAAGTGTGGAGGAATGCCTCATGTTGGAATGTAACGCAGTTGTGGCAGTTTCGTCTGCACTCTACCTCCTCCTCCATGCAGGGGGAAACAAAAATTAATGTGTCGGACGACAGGCAGCTAGCTCTACCTTACCCAGATGGCCGAAACGTACGGCGTACACACAGCGGGCTACAGTTCAAGAGGACGGGAGATGCGCAAATTTTCAGTGACTGATGGTTCGTCGTGGGTTTGACAGGTGGGCACAGTTTTTTCTTGTGTCGAGTTTGGTGAGGCAAGCTGCTCGGACTGCTGGGTGGTTTCACGAGGTGTTGGTGTTGAGACGGTTTACCAGTCTCGCGGGACCCGGTTCGGAAGTTTGTGGGGCCGGTTGCGGCGCCGGAGCTGCCGCGACGGCTGTGTCCGGCCCGGGTCAAGATTATCGGCTACCCGGATTTGGCACTGAGCCACAAATGTCTTTGTCATCGAACTTCCGACATCTACCTGAGCTATTGACTGAACATCCAATTTTTTCTGGTAGATTTCCGGTAAACCGCAAGCCACGGACTTAGCTCTCAATCAGCGAGATCACTAATAGCTCCGTGTGCCCCCACTGACTACACACCCTCTGGTGGTAAAGGGGCCGTTCGGACGCCCGGCCTTATCAATCTTGGAGTCTGGAGTGCCAGCGAACACTGACACGCACCGGTAGAATTTTCTACGCTGGACGGCCGATTGCTCAGTCGGTTGATTACCCGGGCGGAAAAGCCCGCGTGGTCATCGGCTTTGGATCCACAACGCTGGGCCTGCGAGTCACATCTTCTCCACGGAGAATTGCGGAGAGCGGTCCAGTCGGGGGGGGCTAAGGTTCCAGGGTCGCCGGGTAAGGTTCGCCAGTTAGTTCCCTCCCCTCCCCCCCTGGGAACGGAGGTCTCGACGCCCGAGCCAGCCCCTACGCGAAAAGTATCCGGGCGGCAAGAATCGTTTGGTGTTGACTCCCGTTGCCAGAACTTGCGACAAGATGGAAGGCCGGGTAGGGGTTTGGCGGTGGCGTGATTTGATGGATTTGACTCGCAGGCTTTTACGGGCTTAGGTATCAAAGAATGTAGTTTCAGGGTTTGTTGTTGATGATTTCTTCGTCTCGATGTAAGCGTATCGCGGCGGAGGCGGCCTCCTGCGAGTGATGCAAAGTAGCGAGTCGAGAACGAGAGACAACCGCGCCGCTCGGTACCAGTCGTTGAGTCGGATGCTCAAACCAGTTGAATTTCGTTTCAATGTTTCACGACACCCGAGGAGTCTTCCCGGTCTTTGTTGTACAGTTTGGCGACTTGAACGATTTTCTGTATATCAGGAATTCGTTTCGTTCTTGCTTCATTGCTTGCTGTTCGATTCGTAACGACGGTGATCGGTAATGCATTCGGTCTCTGCCTGCATCGGGGCTATTTGTCTTTTCTGGCCAGCAATGACCCGCTTTGCAGAAGGAAATAATCCGTGTACGGCAGCTTTCATCAAGATAGATTGAGGGAAAGGGGTTCTTTCTTCTATCGAAATTTTGAGATCGCCGGTCATATTGTTCCAGCATGGCATAATCAGGAGTTCCCACCAGAGTACATCGTGCCGAAGAAGAGCGGGGAAATTCAGCGAATCTGTGATTGCAATGGCAAGAAAAAGGGGCTGAGAGCATCAGTCGCAGGTTTTTGTGTTCCACGCTGGCAGCTCCCAGACTGGTGTGAGGGTCCAGGTACTGTGCAGCAATCAGGATAGCTACTTATCGAGCGACTGACGATACCTTCTGAAAGATGTGTCTGTCATGACGCAAGGTTTCTGGGAAGACGATTTGATTACGACCGTCCTGTCTCGGCTGGGGGATCTCTGCCTCGTATCCTCGTGAGGATGTCCAAAGCACATGTTGGCTTGACAGAGATGGAGTATACTGGACATGTACCGCGATGCTTGACCGGTCATGATACATCGTCAGGGGCTGAAGATCAACTCCAACAAAGTGTGTCAGGCGAGCACAAACCCTGGCACAAATTATTCATGTTCAATGTTTGTGTTTGTGTGGGCAGTCCTTGCTAGGGGACATGATGCTCTCCCTAGCTGCACTGATTCCGGTCAATTAACCCAACGAACTTTTAACGCACAACACCAACTGACCCCGTGCGTAACGGAAGACTTCGACCAGTACTGATACCCGCCAGAGATCTCAACGCTGTGGCTTAGTCTCACAAGAGAAAAGTCTCGGTGCTTGAGGAACTTTATCGGCCGAACGCCCTGGACTCCGAAGAAACGGTATCATCATCGGATCTCATCGAAGATGGCCGTTTACCGGAAGCAGTCATAGATTTTTTTTGGATTGGCGCCAGTCTTTTTTCGCTCCCGCAAACGTCGGTTTTGGATGAGACAACTGTCAGCTCGACGCATCAGCTCCCCAGCTTAGTCAGTGATCATGAAGCCTCTGTAATATTCTCGGATTTTGGAACGCATATCTCTTAGTGCTTGGTCTCTTGCTCCTTTCTCATCATATCCCTCTCTGACAAGTGCTGCGCTGCAAGGAAAAGCTTGAATGGAAATCGGGAGCAATATTCAGTCTCCCTCCCCGTCGTTAGAGACTAGATGAGTCCAGGAACAGAAGGACTGCTGAATCATGCGACCTTGACTTCTATGCGTTGGATCGCCTCGCAGTCAACGTCTTTCCAGTTCCTCAGGGCTTGCTCAAACGGTAGACCATGCACAGAATAATTAAATCACAAAAATCAGCAACGGCCCATACGGAATACGGAACGGCGACCCCGCAGTTCGATGTCCAGTCTTTCGAGCAGTAGTGAGACACACCCATCGCCCTTCATGGTGTCTCCCTGCGAGCCATGATAGGCTAGTCCCTGGAACGGTCCGTCGGCTTGGCCCGCTATCGTAGCTTCCGTTCATGGTTCTCTTCTCTTGAGCTTCATGTCCTCACTGGCGTACGACCGCGAGACGGATGCGGTGAAATGCCCAATGTCCCAGTCTCCCTAAAGCTGAAGTCTACCGAGAAAGGAACCGGCAAGTTTTGGGCAAATTCTTGCTTTATTCAATGCGCCGGGCTCTATCTCCCAACCCACTCTATGACGTGAAACTGGGGATTGTTTCAGCCAGAAGTGATGAACGGAAGAAGCTAACCCACGCCGTACACATATCAGGATCGGATCCTCTCCAGACCCTAGACCTCGGCTCTTCGGCTGGCTGTATAGACAACTTGCGGTCTGCGTCACAAAGTCCGGCAAGAGGACGTACATTGCTGAAGCTGCTCCAGGATTTTGTCACCCGCTCAACTGTTTGCAGTACCTTGAAGGCCTCGCGTATTGGTTGCTGCCTTCGGTACCGTGTACGAGCGCCTTCGTGCTGTGGATGTCAAGCGCCTTTTGCCTACTGGCTGCTGGCGGAAGCCCGAAAGCCCGTGTCTTGGATGTCGGAGAGATCAACAGAGACAATTTTCGGAAGAGATCGAAATCGAATTCGAGGACAAAGTGAATGTTACCGCTTGGCATGCGTTGGTTTCTCTTGGCCCTCAACCACGTCGATGGCTGAAGAAGATGTCACTCACGCTGCGAAAGAGCCCATGTCAATTAAGGCTATCAATATGTATGCAACTATAAAAAGGGGCACACAGCATACGGGAGCGAGAGAAGAGGGAGAGAAAAAGATACGATTCAACAAAAATGCTCGTCGATCTCACTCTTCAAGTACTCTCTCAATTCCATTAATTCCTCTCAAAAACACGCGAAGACTCACAAGAAGATGTCTTCCATCATCTCCAATTTCTCATTTACCTCCGTTCCAAACACACAGAACGAGGAAGACTCAAAACCTCTGCCCGCGTCGACCACCAAGCCCACCAAAAAGTACGTCTTATCTAGGCAAGTTCGCACTGGAAGGGTGCCGCTGTGGCTGAGGACGAGACTCTCGTCGTGGTTCTGCCCAACGGTCCCGTTCGTGCCGGTGATACTGCTTACGTCTTTTTCCAATGGACGCGCGACGAGCATGGCGTGCCGAAGGCCAACTGGTTCCAGACCATATTCGTTGACAAGGTCTTCAAGAACGACAAAGGAGATGACGTCTTCACCCTCAAACACCCCAAGTTCTCATGGGAAATCACCCGCCAGCAAGCCTACGAGAAGATTCACGTCGCCATGTCAGACACTGGATTTACCAAGAGCACGACGACACTCAAACGAGAATAGGGCGCCCAGACTCAAGGCGGCAAGGCCAAGGACACCGTCCGAGTCTGGACCGGCAAGATCAACTGATACGAGTACGCAAAGAACGAGATGGCCATCTTCATCGCCCCCGAGGGACTCGGGGATGACAGGCCCAGGACTCGGGGACGACAGGCCCATCGCGTCTGCGTGGCAGTGGACCAAGGACGCACAGAAAACCCCCAAAGCCCCGTCCCTCCATTGCGAGTACCAGAAGGTCGAAAGTGGCGAGGGCGGTAGAGTCAGCTTCACTTACTCATCCTACTATGAGTTGACCTGCACGTTCAACCAGCAGAACGGCAAGCTGTCTGTCCACATGAATTCGCCGAGAGAAAAACGCGGCCCAAGACCTGGGCGAGTTCGCGCTCGCGACCATGATCGATGACCATCCCCAGTAAGTCCCATCACTGCCGTGATGGAGAAACGCTAACAGTTGGGGCAGCGGTTTCACCCCGTCGGAGTCGACCCCCACCCAACAAGGCCGAAACTGAGTTCAGGCTTCCTTAGCCTCAGCCCTCGCTTCCTCACATCTTGTCGCCGATGCCCTTCCCTCGTACTCTTTTCGAGACTCTGACCCATACGGCTGCTTTTGTCAACCAGGCCGGATACCTGGCCAAATACGCCGAGGAGGTGAGGAGTTGTCGATGAATGAATGCTGCGCGAAAGATCTAACAATTTCCAGCAATTCAACACGTTAGAATCCGAGTTTCACTTGCGCGCGAAAAACGCCTTGCAACAGCTACGGGGCATATCAGGGACCTCAAGGAGCACGCCAAGACACTCGAAGGCAAGATTGCTGAGGGACAGGGCAAAGCTGCCGAGCTAGAGAAGACTTTGGCCGAGACTCGAAAATCAGCGGCTGCCCGAGAAGCTGAGCTCAACCGTAAAACCGAGCAGACCATCAAGGAAAGCAACGCCCATGACAAAAAAAGACGATGCCGTCATCGACAAGCTGCGGAAGCAGATCGACGAGGAGCGCCCGAGGCTGAAGGACGAAATCTCTGGTGTCAAAATCCAGCTCGACACCACAAAGTCCGAAGTCGCCGCGACGAAAGCCCTGCTTTCAGAGGAGAAGAAACAGCGCGCAGTTCTCGAGGGCAAGAAACGCACGCTCGAAGATCAACTCGAGCTCTCGGAGGAACAGAACAAGGATTTGAGGGTCCGGGCAAGCGGACTGGAATCGGAGACGGATGAACTCCAAAAGCAGCTGCTGGACCTCCAAAAACTCCTCGAGGTGGCCAGAGATGGCTTGGCCAGGAAAGAAGCCGAAGTCGCTTCCGAAGAGGCGGCGGTCAAGAAAGCCGACCTCGAGAGGGACCAAGCTCTGTCTGATCTCGAGAGGGAGAAGGCGGGCCACTGCAGGGCTAAACAGGATGCCAAGGATGCTCTCGCGGACAGAAACTCGGCTAGAGAGGCGCGCGACGACGCGATTGCGAAACGTGATGAGGCGGTCAACAAGCTCAAGAAGATGGATGAGCAACGGAGAAAGCACGAGCAGGAAGACAGAGAGCACGAACGAAGAGACAGGGAGAGGGAGAAGCAGATGGCTTCATGTTGAAAACACCACTCGGCGATGTCGCGGGCCAAAAGCAAGCATGGCAGCTGATTTCCTGGGGTTCCCCAGATAGCTTTTCTCAAAGGGCACTAAATTTGACGACCACGCCCGAAAACTCGACATCTTTGTCTCTGTTCTGAATCGGAATGGCAATCTAGCTCTTGTACTCACGTAGAAGAATCTAATCAGCCAACACGAATTCTGTACGACTTGCACGTCAAAAAAAGTGCAGAATTGCAACAGGGTGTTCAATCACATAAAGGGAACACAAGAGTCTCTTCACAGAACTCAAACTTGGCATGAGGAGAAATAGGGCGCCGGCGTGCCGTTCAGTCTTGACAGGCGGTAAGAACCGTATACATGACCTGTCGTGCGACGTATGGAGTCTCGATCCCCTTGCCCTGGGGTATCAAACGCCCAAGAACTCGCCTGCCACAACTTTAGTCTCTGATGCTCGGAGACGGCTGATACTGAAAAACAAGTGGCAATCAAATTTGGCAAACCATCTTTATTTTGTTCACTCTCATCGAGAACAAGACGAAATGACATTCATGGACCTCTCGGCAAGATAACTAGAATTGCGACTTCGGGACAGCAACCCCTGTTTAAGGAACAATACGCATAGTATACCGGCAATGCCACGAGACTCCTCGACTGAAGATGAAACTTGAGGGATGAACCAACGTGAAAGTGCATTTCATGGGTCGCCTGTTTGATCTCAACGTATAAAACATCTGTGTATTGATCTGAAGGGCAGCAAAGCTTACTCAACATTGCTTACAGGATCTAAAGTACGGATGGAACAAAGGTAGTGGTATGTGGCATTTGATTCGAGCTGAAGCAACTTGTCCGTCGAGTCAAGCAGGACAAAACGATTATTCCTCACTATGACGCATGAAAGTGTCACCACAAGCCCGAACTGCAGGCTTTCATACCAGATACCAACCGAGGATGCCGCTGAGGCTTGCTCTCCCCACGATACTCCGTGGAGATGAGGCCCAAGTCACGAAGCCGGTGCCCCTAGGAAAGGAGAGACCTCACCAGGCTGCTTACGAGCTTCCCGCGAATTCCCGTTGGCAGAGAAAACGTCAAAGCCGATGATGTTACCACGGTTGAGGTGCAATGACAATGACCACAACTATGAGCTGTCGCTGTCGCATACGGGTGCTTAGAGGGAGGCCGGTGAGCGTGGCAAAGACAAAGTCGATTCGCTGAACCAGTCATTAGCTCAACTTTGGACGAAGAATATGTCCCATTTTTTGCGAATTCTGTCGTCGACCGTACCGATGAAAAAGCTCTTGGCTAAGCTAAATCACAGCTAACCCGTGGTGACAAGCTAAGGTACTTGGTAAAGGAAACCTGGCAGGGTGTGCCTTTATCCCTCGCTCTCGGGAGTGCGCGCGAGCAGCCCGAGTTTCAAGGACCTAGAAGTCAAGCCCTGATTGTGATTCCTTCCTAAGGTACTGAGTAAATCGTGCCTTCTCTCCCTCCCCGTCGTGGAGATCGGATCGACCTGTCTTGGTAAGGGGTGCACTTGCCGTTGCTGCCAAATTCTCATTGAGTACCAGATTCAGGGAAGGAAGGGCCAACCGAAGGCCTTGGTCGTTCTTCCCTCTGATATTTGGCTCTGTCTGAGGCAAACCTGCCGTACCGTACTTTTTCCACGAAGGTGACTACCTGGATTCGGCACGTTCCCGATAGAAGCAACCTGGAATGTTGAGGAACTCAGTCCCCCCCCCCTTTGCCGCGCGCTCAAGTCCCAAGCTGCCAGCCGAAGCTCTTTAACCATTTCTGCACCATTCTCATTGTTGCAATTTGGTATCTGGTATCAAATTTCACGGCATAAGTCGGTTTCAAGGCTTTTGATGCCCCCCAAAAGTATGGCAATACCACCTATCGGTACGGCGGTCCTGCTCAACCATACAACAACCGCGCCACGAGGAGCCATGTGGAAAAGACCAATGTCACACTCGCCAGCCCGTTGCACGATGCGGCAATGCCCAAATCGAGCTGCCAAATACGGCCGTTACCTGCTGAAACTTCAGGCACTTCTCTCGGCTGGACGCGGATCTCATCACGATCTAACTAGAGGGAGGGCGGTTTCTATTCAGCTCCCATCTTGCTCGAGTCGTCTAAATGCCAAAGGGACTATTGGCCATGCGCAAAATGTCGCCGGCATCTGCAAGGTCCCGACCTTTGCCAAGGATTGCTTAATCATTACGGGGTCCCCGGCCGACACGCACGACTCCGGTGTACAGGTCTCAGCCGGGCCGCAGTCCGAATTACCAGATATTGACCACCGCATCTTGACACATTACTGGTTGGAGCATCAACCATTACATGTCAAGGTAGAAGGCCAATGGGTAAAGGGGGATCAAACCTCCAAAGGACGCCGCCTCCCGCTCGCATCCAATGGAGATACGCCTGCCCAGCTTGTGTAGCAGACCATTCGGAACGACGCCAGTTTCTGTGCCGACCCAGGGCTATTGAGAGCGCAGCGACGATTGATGGGTTACTTGCATGAGGGAGAGAGGATATCCGATGGCCTGGGGACTGGGAAGACGAAAGCTCGCCGGTCCACTGCCGAAGTTCCCGGGGCGTTCCCAGCCTGCAACAGGAAGTTCGGAGCTCGAGGTGCCTGAGACCGCAAGGAGGCGACTGCCCTAAAGCGTGATGGATGGCTTCGACGGGTGAGTGGCGCCTAGCCCCATGGTGTCTGTCGTTGACCATGCTGATCCGTGCAGTGAGCAGGTCGACAACGGCATCCATCGTCTGAGTTCAATTTGAATGCTGCATCATGACGATCTTCCCTGCCCAAAGATGCTCCCGCACGACCGGTCGACCTATCATTCTCCGGTACCTGAGCGTACCTACGGATTGCGGATTTTCAAGCACTCCCTTCTTAGTTCAGTACTATGATCAAAAGTCCGAACTAGGCCGGACATTTCAGCAAGGGTTGAAAGAAAGAACTCACGCCTGAAGACAGGACATCCTTGTTCGGCAAATATCTAGCCTGTCTGATCGGTCGGGTTCTCCAAAAGCTCAAGTTAGCCAGCAGTCTCGTCTGGACCCCAAGACACAATGATGAACTGTCTCGTCGATCTTCCAACATGACCCCTCCTTGCGCATCATGGACAGCATTTCGAGGGCATCTCGTGAATGCCCCGTCCCATGGCGCTGTCAGCAACGCGACGAAGTCTCGTGTTCGAATACGGGTCCATTCAGATAAGTCGATTTTAACTCATGAGCGAAGCTAGGAAATGACCCCTCGAGTCCTGCGGCAGACGTTCACACGGCATTACACACAAGACGTCTTGCAACATGCAGCCCACGCACCCGATGCGCGAATCAGTCGGCTCAAAAGCGTGCTTCGAATGCATGCAGGTATCCGCGTCGGCTCTTGCGCAGCCAGGAGTGGACTCAGTCTTGAAAGAAAGAAGAAAAATAGAATCATGCCAAGTCCTAGTTGCTTTTTGTCTGACCTCGGGAACTTCGGTTGTCTGATGTCTCTGAGTTCCGAAGACAATGGGATGATTCAGATCTGGTTTGATCGACGACCTCGTTATGGGACGACGACTCAGCGGCTCAACGTCGACGACAACTTGGAAATGCGGGGTGCAGTGGAACTCTCCGCGGCTTCGACTGGAAGCCTAGCGCTGGTGTTAACCAGCCACTCGCCGAGTGCAGAGGGAATCCCAGCTGCACATCATGCCAGATCTATTCCTGCAACTTGAACCGGACACGGCGTACACTCCCAACTTGGCAGTCGTGGTCGACGATTCTCTCATCATCAGATCTAGTTCGTCCCAAGTCCGAGGAGATGCCATGGCTTCCAAGTGGCTGCGATCTTTGGGTGACCGTCAGACGAGTCAATTTTCAAGGATGCGTGTCGAGCCCGGTCTACTGAAGTAAGTCTCTGCGACAAGCGATCGAATACCACCAGACTTGCGCAATATCTCACCGCTGTGGATCGGTACGCACCAACTCTGTATTAAAGGGCCAAAGCGGTATCGCGGGGCTCCGCGAGAGTGCGAGCCGAGGGGCCCTCATCCCATTTGCGACCGTCGAAGTTGCCGGCACATCTTGCTTGGAAGTTAAAGACTCAACCGCTTTCGATCAAGCAATGCTATATCAATAGGGTTGGTTTGACGAGCGAAAGTTGGTTCCATCATCTCACCATACTACGCATCCATTAAGGTACTTCAGCAGCGTTGCATGATCAGATGATCTTTGCCAACGCTTTGAGTCGAAGCAAGGAACTGGCAGTTCAGACAGTTACCATGCTACTGGAACCGCTCGGCATCCGTGTTGCGGGCCGCTAGCCCTGCAACCGTTGGCTGCAACAAAAAAGACGGAGTGGATGGGCGCATGATAGAAAGCGAGATGAAAGGGTTATGTTTTCAAAGCACCAGTGATGGGGCCAAAGCATTACGTACGGTGTGTCTGTTGGCCAAACAGCCCAAACCTCTGAACTGCCAACGCACTCGATGATTCACCCCCGAGCCGATGACTTTGATAGAAGCGCTTCCAATCTCTCAGCGAGCGGGGGCTTCACGGACCTAAGTTACTGCTTCTTAGGGCCGCGAACGTGGTGAGGTTGCAACCCGCCATCGGCAGCCCATCTTTGCTTGACTGGGCATGGTCTACCAAATTACCGCAGAGCTGCCATACAATACTAACGCACATATAGGCCCACGACAGAGGACTATGCGCTATATGACTTTGTCGAGACCACATATGACAAGAGTCTTAGCGGCGGCATGGTCACCTTTGGCCCGGTGCTTTCAGGAGCCAGCGCAGAGAATTCATCAACATGAGTCGGCGTCCAAAAGCCTGTAGTCGTTTCTTGTTGTATGTGAAAGTCCCACGGTGTGCTCCAATATGCTGTGCTACTGCGCGAGCCGACTCAAGAGAGTCTCAATGACAGAGGATTCAGTTCGTTGGAGGCGGCGGCCTGTGGCGATAGTCGAAGTCGTTCTCGCCTACGCCGTAACAATCGGGAGCAGCAGCGTCCTTTCGTCCAATGTCAGTGCTTGGACACACTCCTGGTCGGGATCCGCAAGACTGACAGGTTGCGGCAGGGATGAATGCAGAGGTGGTTCGGCGCGACACTCGACGGCCTCGTCGCCATTGATTAGAATCGAGACTTGAGGGAAGACATTACCAGTTGTGTTCCCTAAGCAGGCCGCACTACGACAGATGCAGCGCCGGATGCAGCGCCAGTGAGATGGACGACATTGATATCCCCCGCGAGTCACCTGGCGGTTGCACACGTCTCATTTGAAGCTGGTATCCACCAACATCGAGCTTGCGGAATTTCCTGCATAGCACTGAGCGGGTGCTTCTTGTGCCTGATTTTCTGCAGCAAAGTGGCATCGCGCCCTCCGCTGTCAGAGTTGGCCACCCCTCTCCAACTGAACCCTGTTTCCGCAGACTTTCCACACCCACCCTTCCACACCTCTTCAACCCCCGCCGTGATGGGACCGGGGTTTGAGGAAAGGGCCGCTCTCAAGCAAGTTGACGGCGTGTGGCACCGTGCTTCCTAGCACCCGCAAAGAACTCGCAAGATGAGCATGGGGTGTAAAATGGGGTGGGATGGAATGTGACAATGACCAGCCAATCGTCAACTGGGCTTCCTTAGATGAGACGCTGGGTACCCAGTACCTGCTATTTTCTAAGTAGGGTTCACTAGCTGGCTTTGGAGGCTCTCCGATGTACATCAAGGACGACGGACCACACAGGGGACTGTCGAGGGAAGAAGAGTCGTAGAACGCTTGCCGGTTCTAACGTTTCCGTCAACCTGGCGCTTATCAAGTCGAGTTATCGCCCAGACAGATCATTTGGAGCAAGAAAGGCCATCACAGAGACTGAGGAGAGAAGTCCGCATTCTGTTCTGAGCAAGCGCTTCACAACATGCGGTTTCAGGCTCTTTGCTGGAGACTAGGTAAATCATCTACGCATTCTTGCCCTTCCTCTATCACCTCTCTCTCTCGCTGATTACGATACCAAGATCTGGTACCTGCAGCGGTCTCTTCATTTCTGTCTGATTGCATCTTCACTTTCCCCCACCCACCTTGCTACCTCCCCTTGTCACTTCTTGCGTTGCTTCGTCTTGGTTCGACTACTCTGGCTGAGACTTTAATCGTACTCTCTGCCTCTCACACGGCTGTACGCGGGACAGATCTGGACAACGTTCGATTCCAGCCAGGACTGAAGCACCTGAAAGTTTGGTTCTGGTTCTCAGGATCAAGTCCGCTCGCCTTCGACGAATTTTCATCCCTACCAGGTCGATTTCCGCCCTCGAAGATCCTGCTTCGGCGTTCTCCAATGACTGGAGCAGACCCTCGCCACCGCTGAAACCAATGCGACTCTTCCTATAAACGAGACTCGCCCCAACAGCCAGCCCAGTCCAAAATCAAGCTACTCAATCTCGTGTGTATCTCAGCTGCATTCGTTCTGAGCAACATCTTCTTTCAATTCCATCATACGTCATATAGCCGAGTCAATCTGGACTCCTTACTCCGCATCACCAACCATCCGACACATATAAGAAAAGCGGTAACAGATTGGGCGAATAGAAAACTCTCTGTCTGTCGTCTGAGACACAGCTGCCCAGGCCCCACGCCCAGTTGTCAACAAGCGGCCATCACTCAATCAGTACGCTGGTGCTAGCGCGGAGACACGACTAATAAGCTGGGATTGCCATCTGGTGGCGCTGGAAGGAGACAGCCGTCTGCCGCGGTCCATTCGGCTTCGGACACAACTCTTCGAGCTGCATTCTATTAGTTGGGCATCCCCTGACTGCAGCTTGACGTTAATGTAGGGCAATCACCTTCAATACTCATACCGCAGTCACTCTACCCCTTCGCGCCTTATTGAGGCTCACAAAACTCCCCGTCTTTCTCGGTCCGCCCCCAACAACATATCATCCCGTTAATTGAAGTCTCGCCCGTCATTCCTTGCAGTGTGTGGGTATACAAAATCCTAACTAGGTCTCTTAGGCCTTCGAGCTCCCGGACGGGGTGCAATCTAGTTAGCAAGGGTTACTTCAATCTAGAGCCAAACCCTTGATCATCGGACTCGGAAGGTATTTTGTTGACTACCACATCAAGGACACACAAGGTCCCTGACAGCTTTGACGGTCAGCCCGACAGATCAGGTGCTCCTTGTTGTCACCTCACCGAGTATACCCAAACACTTGGGTGCCCAAGCTGGAATAACATCATCGGTGCCCTATTAACCGTACTGATTTTGTATCTGGAAAGGCAAAAGAAAAATCAGTTGTTGGCTAGGGTCCTCAACGTGTGTAGGTACGTGCCTTTTGTTTCTTTTCTTGGTCTTCCTCGCCTCTCCAAGGATTGCTCTTTTCTCTTTGGTTGTTGATCCTCCGTCTCTCCTGGCGTCGTGCCGGACCGGCACACTTAGGGTTGTATCAAAAATCTCCTCATTCCTTACTCACAGCTCGCCTCTCTCCTTACCTCGCTCGATCGGGTTCGACCTGCTTCCAACACGACTGCCTCACGCTTAAGGCTTCGAGTACTCGAAAGAAGCCCAACAAGCTTTGGAATAACTGCCGCATCTGCACCTCGTCGCGGGATAGTTGCAGGTTCCTTTGGAATACCTGGTCTGCGGTTGTCCTTCTTTGGGACCGCTTCCCTCGCTCTCCCAGCTTGGGTTGCAATCAGACCACGGCAAGAGAAGTAAGTTGGGGAGCCGACCCAATTTTGATGACGGTCACCTCAGAAAACCTCCCAACTCTGGTACACCGTCCTGCCAGTGCCGCACTCGCAGCCAGCCTCGACGATTTCCGATCATCTCCATTGGCCCGTTTCCGTCTTCGCTTCTTGCCCCCGTCCTGTGTCCGCATTGGTCGCGCCCCCCCCGTGATTACAGCAAGCGCTTTGCCGGCAGCGGAGCTTAGTCTGTTCTCTTCGACGACCTCTGGTTGGTGCTTCACTCAACGCATCGTGGGAGACAGCATAGGTCTCTTTCATCCCGGTCAGTCGATTTCCTCAGGGGCTAAGCAACCAAGCACCAACACTTTCAACTCGGAGCAACCCATTAGACCTTGTGTCTACAAAGCGCAGCCTGCACCCCTCCCTGGTCTCGAAGTGGACTTGCTGTCCCTACCGCCGACTCGCGTCTTGTCGCTGTATGGCTAAATACGCCATCTCCTTGGAAACCTTGAGTAGGACACTCTAGACTCTCTGGCGCAGATGATCTCGATCATGTCTTACCAATTCCCTGCTCACTTACTTCCAAACGGCCCCGAGGCGGACATATCCCAGCCCGGATGCGCACCCAGCTACAACACGCCAGCCCCTAGCCCTCCGCTCGCGGTTCCAAGATCACACGAGCAATCTCTAAAGGAACGAAAAGAATCATTTGCACAGGCGAGTCTGACATTGAAACACTCCATGTCCACGCCTAATGTCAGACCGCGGCAGGCCAACGTCTCCGATCCTAACCAGGCTGCCTTGGCTGCCGACAAGAAGAGAAACAAACTGGGTTATCACCGAACGTCGGTGGCCTGTGGTAAGTGTTTGCCTCCAGCTGTTGCGTTCTACCCCAGCTATTTCTTGAAGACGCATGCTAAAATGACAACTGTCAAGGGCACTGCCGTCGACGGAAAATCCGCTGCATCCCATCTCCTGCCGACATCCAGGGCAGATGTATCAACTGCATCAGGTTGAAGAAAGAATGCAGCTTTTATCCCGTAGATCAACCGCCACCGCCACAAGCGACTGACACGCGCCCAAAAGCACCTTCCCGGGCATCCACGGGACCAAAGATTGCTTCTGCTTCCTCGTCTCCGGCGATAACCGCTGGGCAGTCACCAGAAATGTCCCAGTTCCAACAATACCAGCACGTGGCGATGCCATCGGCCCAGAACATGGCACCGCCCATGATGAGACCATCGAAAATCGAAGCGAGTAAGACACAGCCTTCGCTGAACACTGAGGAAGTTGTTGACAGAAGGGAACTAGTGCCTCCGGGTGCATCATCGGCCTCTCGTCACTTTGACTTCCCGAATCAACCAATGACGAACTGGGTGCCACAAGAGGTCACTTCAAGCTCAGCAAAGCCCTCCAGTGTGAACGAAACCTGGAGATCGTATACGCAGGAGTCGCCAGTCACCCCATTTTTCTCTCCGTACACGCCTCAAGGACCTGGGTCTGCGGGTTGGGGAACAGCTACCAATGCGGACCCTAACGCTTGTGAGGAAATGGGATGGGATTCCTTCGTTCTTACAAGCTCTATGCCATTCCCAAGCGAAGCTCAACTTTCGTCTCGATACGCAGCGGTGCCGCAGGGCCGTAACTTTGGCAGGAAATCGTCCACCATGTCGATGGACATGTACCCGGCCCATATTACCACTTCGATCCCGAACCTCGAACCGCAAGGCACATCTCTCTCTGCTGGTGCAGTTCCGCTGTCAGGCTACGGATCATGGGAGCAGCCGTACACCTACAGCAAGATGAACCAAGAATGGGAATATGAGGAGGGCCGAGACAATTGAGAGGCTATGCCACTTTTCTAGGCCACAGAAGTCAGCAAATGAACAACAGAAACCGCACAGGACGGAATTTCATCGACAGCAATTGCATTTAATGGACCATTTGGGATTTCGGAAGATACCCGCACCCGCTTTGAGAGCGGCCCCATGCAGACCGGCGCAGATAAGGAACCGGCATTTGCACGACTTTCGATTCCATTCTTGAGGGGCGAGATGACAGAGACGGATCGGAAACTACATGACTTCTTACCGGCGAAACAACGAGTGTGTAGATAGGTTCTGAGAAACCGGACGACGCAAATCCCTGACGCAAACACATTTTGGTCCGGGTAAGAGGTCCAAGCTTGACGTGGTCTGCGACACGGGGTTCATGCGAGACGCCAAGTGATGGATCCTCGGGGAATTGGCTGGTTCGATCGGGGGATCGTCACCCTCTTCTGTTGGCGCAAGCCTCGGCCAAACGAAAATTCTACGGCTAAAGCGCTGCCTGCTGGCATGCGGACGCGGCTTTCCGAGACATGCCTGGTCACTGCTGTCCGAGGCGAGCCATCTGACAACTCAGAACATATATCCCTCGTGTCTTCTCCGCAAACCGGCACTCTGCCAGCCAACCCCAATCGGACGACGTCAGATTTGGGTACACAAACGGGGGTGCAGGCGGAGCGGAGTGGGGCCGCAAGGGATGCTTGTGCCGGGCAGCAACAACCCGCACGGCCAGCCCCAGACTCAGCCAACGACAATATGAATTCCGGGGCTTTACCGTGGGCGATTCTTCACTTTCCAACATCCGCCCGGGTTCATGGTCCGGTTTAGAGTCGTGGGAACAAGGTGGCTGAAGCAGTGGATCGCGGGAAGGATTTGGCACTTGGGTCGGACCGGCCTGGCGGGAAAAGTCTAAAAAAAAGGGGTTTGGTTGGCGGGGGGGTTGCTGATGACGGCTCACATTTTCATTTTCACATCTTCCACTCGTTTCCGATTCTCAAGTTTTTTCTACTTCTTCGATTCCTTCTTTTCTCCTTTACAACTCTTCTCCTGCACTCGCTGTACGAACCGTGTGTTTTTGTTTCTCCGTGGTTTTTCTCTTCACGATGGCATGGACTTGACGCATCCATTCTGATTTCGAGCAACGACAGCCTTATATCCTCCCCTCATCTTCACAGCACCAGACATGTTTTACTTGGCTTCGTCGACTTTCCATCTTCTTTTTACGAATAGATTACTCTTCTTCGTTAACCCTATCGCCATAACGGCTTTGAAAATTGGTTTATCCCCACCAATCTCTGTCGAGGCTTGATCTCCAGATAATTCATTAGAAGTACGATTCCCCGAGCAACTGCAGTATGACGGCGTCGGAGTCTGGATGCGGTCGAATTGAACGTGGATGAACTGACGCTCCTTTGCTCGCTCCAGGCCTGTGTGCTGGTCTGGAATATTGAGCCACCATACAGCCACCAACGACTTCCGCATGGACAGCAGCGCCCTCACTCTCTCCAAGACGCCTGCTATGCTCGCGAGTCTTGGCCTCCACGTTTTGTTCTCGTTGTCGTGGATAACCTCTTTGACATTGGACAACGAACCGGCGGAAGGAAGCCCGTTTGGTACTTGTCACTTCGTGTGTCCTGTTTGCATTAACTCAGCCTCCCCGATTGCATTGTGGACAGGCCCATCAGCAGATCTCCTCGGGTGCCGATGTTCCGGCTCAGCATAGTGTTTCAGCTGTGATGCCAATGGTTATGGTAGAGGAACACGGAACTGCGCCTGACGTCCTCGTACTACGTAGGGGGAGGGGGGGAATCGTGTCGCGCTCTGGATTCGATCGGCCAGAAAGCACCCGCCCTGGGACATCGACTAGATCTGAGTCGTGCCCCAACAGGGCGTGCTTCGATGTCCGCCACCACGTTGTGCCAACCAAGGACGGTCTCACTGAACCAGCTGCCACGTGAGGACCAGGAGCGTGATGTACGCCGACAGGCTCAGTATGGTGAGAAGGACGACGCTGTTGCCCGCGGTGCGGAACTTGCGAATGACGGAGACGGAGCCGTCGGCCTCGTCCTTTGGGGAGGTGAAGAACTGGCGGTTCCCCTCGTGACGGCGGTAGATGGCGACGAGCATGACGGCGGCGCCGTAGACGGCGAAAAGGGCGCCTATGGCGTAGAAGTCCGAGGTGAAGATTTTGAGAATGATGAGGGCGAAGGAGAACTGCGAGAGGGCTGTGCGCATGTAAGCGCCCTCGAAGGTTCGCTGGGCTGCGCGGATCTCGACCAGTCTGGGTGAGGTGTGTCAGCCAACATCGTGTTTTTTACTCTCCGGGGGGGGGGCATGATGTGTGGGAACAGGATGCATGTTTCGACGCGTCCGGATCTCGGGGGCCCCCTTACTCTTCGGCAGTCAGAATGACCGAGCGGGCCCTGTGGAGGCGGAGATGGAGGTGATCTTGTGGGTTTGGCTACAGGCGTATATGTTAGCCCGTTCTCTCCGGAAGAAAAGCGTACGAGGCCTATGCGGATTGCAGCGCTCGAGAGGTGTGCATTCTGAGAGACGGACCTGGAACATCGTGGACAAAGACGGGCTGATAACGTCAAGTTTCTCTTCGTCTCATAGAATATGGCTCGCGCTGTTGAAATCCCGAGTCTCGGTTCTACAATCTGATCCGGTCAAGTCTGAAGGATACGACGTATTCAAGGTTTTGAAAATTGCCTTGGCGGGATGCAGGGCTGATGAGATTGCTCCATCACAAAGTCCGAGAACAACAAAGTCGGGAAGGGCTACAGTTGGCTAGCAGGTGATCTCGGCCAATGCCTGGCTCGCCGATGGTGTCGAGGATCAGGTGCGCTTGATTAGATAAGGTGAAGAAGACGCACTAACGGTACCTACCTTAGCCAATGGGGATCGCTGGAGTGGAGCCAATGCAAGCGAGTGGGAAGTCGCGAATCCAGACATCCTGGAGCAGCGTCAGCGGATTAGTTTCCATTGCTCTTAGGGTTGCTTGATATCGCGCTGCATGACGAGCCCGCGCCGCTCGCTTTTCCGCCGCCTTGTCTTAGACTTAATTACCTAGGTTGACATGTTCCATTCTTGCAAGGTGCTAGGGGACGTTTGGAAATGGAAGTGGTCTTGGCATTCGAACGGCGCAGGACCCTATTGGTGCGTTCCCGATTGGCTGACGCTGAAAGCACTCGTGCTGAGATGTTCGGGTAGTGCACCGACCCATTCAGCAGGACAATTCGCCAGAACGGCGACCTGCTTGCTTACTTGCCTCACTTTTCGGCACTGTGACGCAACCATGGCTATTACGTCTCTTTCCACTGCTGCCAGCAGCCTAGGCCCTTGGTTCACTTCAGCTGAGGCTGCAAGTTATTTGCATCGTCAGTGCCAAATGGTCCGTTAATTGTTTCGCGACTGTGTGATGAGTGATCATGTTGTTCACCCACTTCCGGGCGATAGACACAAACTAAGCCCAAACAAAACATTGAAAAAGCACGGCGGTGTATTAGATTTGTTGAAGAGTGCCGTCTAGTGCCGTTGAACCATGTGCGGCGCTGCGCAGCCTCTCGTTTGTGGTCGGCGAGGTGCACCGCCCAGTCGACGGCGCGGCTAAAAGGCCTAGCCTGGGGTTCCGACGTCAGTAAAATATCCGAGTCCCATCGCCGCGGCTTGCGGCTGTGCACAATGGTGTCAAGCCCCCGCAAACAATTATCACGGTCCCGGCGTTCGATGCGGAGCAACGATGGGAAGGGAATTTCTTGTGGATGCGAGAGCGACCCGATAAGCCAAGTGCGTTTCTTGCGGTACCTTGCCCTTGTTGATGACATGGACCCGGACGCTGGACCACAAAGGCGGTAATAATTGACAATCCAACACCTTAGCCACGACAGTGTAGACATAGCCAACATGTCCTCTCCGTGAATGCCTAGTACACTAAGACAGCAGTCCTGAGCGCATGCCGTCCGATGACATCAGTTGTCTGTCGGTCTGACGGATCATTGCCGGTTGTTCTCGAGGCCAAACAGAGGAGGGTACGCTGTGGTGAACGGCCTGAATCAGCCGGATGTGGAAATCTGCCACTCGGTGTAGATAGGGCTGACCGGAGACTCGGTGGTCAAACCCAAGGGCGATGTGACGGTGGCTGATGTCTCTTAATTGGGTGGAATGGACCGAGACAAGTTACGGCCATGATGTTTGACGAGATACAGAGGAAGAGGATGATAGCATGAGAGGAACGTCGTTAGAGTGGACGACGAAAGATGGCTGGCGGCACGGTGGTCGTTAATTAGCTTTGCAACTCTGTGACGCGACGCAGGACCAAGGTGCGATCAACGACGAATCTCGTGCAGTTACAGAGAGAGTCTGCGGGCCAAGACAACTCCTAACAAGCGTTCATCGATGCGGCGGTTGAGCGACGAGTGATTGACGATGAAAATGTGATACAGTAGACTGTGTCTGCCCTGGAGCTGAGGAAAAAGCCCAAGTAGTGCAGCAGAGAACGCCTCGTGTAAGTGGAAATAGTAGGACGATACCTCGGAGACGGGAGGAAACAGGTGGCGGTCTCGGGTCCTTTCTGATCTGAGCGGTGCCGGCCCCCAATCTGCCCTACGGGCAAGTGTGCCTGCTGTCGTGGTGCACCGTGGGCAAGGGCGAACTCCAACCATTCAGGGCCGAATGTTGGACTCGGGGGGACCCGCAAAGCGGGGCGGGCGCATGATGACGCTAGATCGGGAGGGTGAGGTAATACCTGCCTTCGTACGGCGGAGCGACAGAACGCTCACTCTTCCCCCACTGCCCACTGCCCACTGATGAATGAATCTGAGGGAACGGCACGGCAGGAAGGGGAGACTTTTCTTGGGGATCCAGGGAAAGAAACACTGGACCGCATGCGCATGCTAAGCGCCTGCCCAACCACTCACTTGGTTCGCCTTCTCGATGGCATTTGGCTGGTCGCCTTGCAGGAAGGCAGCCACAGCCCCTCATTGTCGACGTACAGTAAGTATGTTGTATTTCTGTGTCTTCTGATTTGCATCCCCATGCTCCCGGCTTACCTACCTACCTTATATGACAACTTTCTGGGTATCCTGTCCGAGCACATAACATACCTTAATTACTTCATACCTGTTTGCTATCGGGCAGGAAAAGAAAAAACTAGCTTTCCTCATAGGTTTCGGCCGAAGAAGTGGTCTGAACTAAGCTTAAGATGCCTTGCCTCAGACATGCACAATAGGAACGTCAGGTTCCTGGACCCTTCCTGTTCCCCCGCTCATCCAGTCCTCAACTGCGTCTGAAGGTGAGGTAAGTAAGTCCAGGTAGAAAGAAGTAAGGTACATTGCAGAGCGAGAGGGCGGCGTCGTGGCGCATTACCGCTTCGGTAGGCTGCGCATTCTGACTAGGATGTCACCGCCCACATGCTTCACTAATAAGACAGCTGAGGTGGGATGGAAGAGTGGAAAGGTTACCAGGGAGCTGAACACAGACAGGATCAGAATCAGAGACAGAGACCACCAGATGAGAATGCACCTCGAGCTTTGCAGTAGGCAGACAGCCCAGCCCTAGACATTCCGCTTGTGTCTCTCAAATCCGTCCCGTCCAGTCTCTGCTTCGACTCAGTTGTACCTTTCCGTCTCATATTAGCTGATAAAGGGTCTGATAGAGTACGGGAAAAGAAGAGTACATCTTACTACCCTTCAGGTGTTGGTGAGGGTGCTTACTTCAGTTACATTAAGGTGAGGTACCTTAGGTTACCTCCCACATCAGGAGTGCTGTGCTCTGCTCTGCTGTGCTGAGCCGCTGCAGCTGCCTAGGCAAATCGAACCTTGGCTTCCGCTCCCTTGGAATGAATTTCCGTCCCTGTCGCTCTCCAAGTCCCACCCAAAACCTTCCAAACCATCCATCCCTCCTCTTCGTCATCCTTGAGCTTCTTTCTCTCTCTCTTTTCCCTCTCTCTATGTGTACGTCTCTCGCACTCCCCTCCTACACCTCACCATCAGGCTTGACGACTTTGCCACAATCAACCGATGCCACGACCTTAGGCTCTCTCGCGCATCGTTTTACCGCTTCTGCACGAGCTCTTCGAGCGTCGTCTAGCCTCTCCCGCGTCCCTGAGCCTCTCCCGCGTCCCTGAATTCGAGCCTCTTTAAACAAACGTCGCAGGCAACCTGTCGCATAAGGTATCCCGTCTTGCGCTCCCTGTTACACACCCCCAGCAAACCGACATCCGCCGCTCCACCATACTCCATCCACGCCGTCTTCCTTAAGCACAACCAACATCTAGAGAGCCTGATCGCCTTACGCCGCGATAAATAATCTCGCTTGATTCTTATCCTTTTGCAATCGCAATCGATCGATCAGCAGCAGCCCAGCCGTGTTGGCTAATAATCAACCCTTGCTACTTGTCCCCGGTTCTTGGTTGCGCCGCGCGCCAAAGGTAGTATCCAGAATAAGCGCTGGTCAAAAGACGCCGCCAACCCGTCCGCCGCCCCTCCTCCACGCGACACATTTCTTGTGGCTCCCCCCCCCCCAGAGCCTGCCGGGGGCCAGCTACTTTCTCTCAGGCAGCACATCTTCACCTTTCACTGCCGTTCTCCCTCAGTCCAGAATTTAGTCCTTCTGAACTTCAAGTCTGGAGGAGCCCGGCACTTCATTGTGCCATCCGTACCTTACCGTGCTCCCTACCCATCACGCCGGTCTACCGCATAAGCTCTTGTCGCACCTGAGTCAGCCACTTCTACGCCAGAACATGACAACGTCTGTTCCTGTCTAAGTCTCGGTAGCAACGCGGCCTCAACTTTGGCCTCACTCGCGTGAGCAGTATCAGGAAAGGTCATCGACTTCTATTATTCTAGGTTCGTTTACGACCCTCGCCGGCCTCCGCGCCCGGCCCTGCCATCACTATGACTTCGACATACGCCATTCCGCCCGCTTCCTCTTTCCACGACGGACAAGCGAACGAGTCCCGCAATCCCTCTCCGCCAGCGGGCACTCAGCGCCGCTTAACCGCAACTTCCTTCTTTGATCCGAACCATCTTTCACCTGCGTTGCAATTCCAAAGCAGTTCCGTCTCGCCTTCCTTCAACGAGACCCCGGCCGAGTCTGTTTCGACATTCAGTCAGTACCAGAGCGATTACAGTGACATGGATGATCATCCCGACCCCTTCTTTGGAGCCGACTTCAGCGCGACAGAGCCCGGAACGCCCTCCTTTCTGGGCCCAGGGGACAGGACCGACAGCTTCGGCCAAACCACCATTGCGCATACATTGAAGGCGCGCGCTGCGAACCAAGACCCCGTTTCATATCCCTTTACACCTGAACCAACGTCTTCGCTGCACGCAACTTCCCCTGGAAGCGATCAGAGGACGATCGCCAGGTCTGTCCCCGACCGGTTGCCTACCTCTATCTCGCCACAAGAACTTCAGAAGCCGTTTCATCCACATCCTATCTCGACCTATGCCGTACAGCCTGCTCTCACTCTTCAACCGACACCTGACCCCAGTGGCGGCAGCGGCCGGACCAGCGAGGATGGGGCCGTGCCATCGCCCGGCTTGACTGCCCAGAGCCCCCGGGTCACCGTCTCCATGTGGGGCAAAGACGACTCCGAGCCCATTCAATCCATTGAGCGTACCTTCACACTGGAGGAGGAGAACTCTTCAATTGCCCGTGGCGCAGGCGTGAGTTCTGTGGGTGACCTGATGTCTTCCCAGGACCAAACCTCTTGCAAGCCATCTTCACGTCGTTCATCGTTCAGCCGTCGCGGCTTGGACCCAGATAACAGACCTTCTATCGAGGTTGCGAGCGTTAATGAAATGATGACGCGCCGTGAGATAGAGGAGAAGAACCAGGAGGTTGACCAGTGGCTAAATGGCTCCATCCCAGCGCCTCCTCAGCAAGAGGGTGACTTCCAGGCCAGTCCTCAAGACTTGACTGAAAACGATCGTCTTAGCAGACCCGTACCCTTGGGCGACCAAACGGAGAACCGACATCAACCTGGACAGACCTATTTTACTCCTGGAAATGGCGCGATGACAGCCACAGACTTGCACATTATGCATGAGAATAGGATCTGGGGAGACTCACCGGTGGTTCATCCGATCAATGCACCGGAACGAGGCAAATACCAGCCCTTGACATCGAACGATGCGATCGCCAGGTTCAACAGAATGTGCATGGACAACGAATCCATCGTTTCCAAAGCGGCTACTTGGGGCACACGTCGACGCAACTCTTTACCTAGTCTCCACGACGTTGATGTTGAAAATGTCACCAGTGGCAGTATACTGAAAAAGCTGTCCATCAGCAGAGGCGAGGGAGGCCGAAGACCGAGTATTCTGAAGGAGCTGCGCGGGATCGTGCGCAGGCCAAGCACTACGTTCAAGCGTTCGAGGAGCATTCACGAGGACGAGCCCGTCAAGCCCGATGCGTCTTCCCCTGAGAAACGTGACAGCTTCCCTAGCCTCTTGCCTGGTCGCACTAGCAGCTGGGGAAAACAGAAGACACAGACACCTAGCATCAACACTGCGTTGGTCTCGATTGGAGGCGCAGCCGGCGCTATTGGAGCAACACACGCTCGCACTGGCTCCATTGGTGCCACTCCGATCACTTCTCCTAAGAGCCCCTTCGGAGGACTGCAGGTCAAGAACACCCTTCGAAGGCCGAGGAGCAAGTCTGACCTGCCGAAGGGAACCACTGGCGAGACGCATTCTAGTCTCGTCGGCATGTGGAGGAAAACCGGTGGACCACCAGTCGCTGCCCTCGCCAAAACTTCAACCACGACTCTGGATCTAGAAGATGATGACGAGGATGATGAGGAGTTTGAGGATGGCGAATCGAGTTCCGAGTCCAGCAAGTTGATCGACAGTGTTACGCCCAGCTTTGCGGGGTTCCAGCAGCACATCCTCCGTCTGAACCCGGATTTGGCCAGCGTGAACACTTTCCTGGTTGATCGTATTGCTCACCAACAAGTCGTTCGTTACAAGAGCCTCCTCAACAACCGGGTGAAACATCTTGGCATCGGAGTAGCGTGCACCTGCGGCAGTCTCTGTCAAGCTCGAGGCGGTCGTCCCATTTTGCTAGACCAAAAGGGCGACCCTCGTGAACTCGATCCATTATCCACTGGACTCGAGTCCGGGGACGGTGACTCGACACCCATGGAGGGTGCTATTACAAAGGACAGCTTTCCTCAAGATATCCCCATGCCGCCTACGCAGTCTCTTCCGGCCGAGTTTGAGTGCCAGTTGTGCTTTTCGCTTAAGAAGCCTAAGAAGCCCTCAGACTGGACAAAACATGTTCATGAGGATGTGCAGCCTTTCACCTGCACTTGGGACAAGTGTCGTGATCCAAAAAATTTCAAGCGCAAGGCGGACTGGGTGCGCCATGAGAATGAGGGTCACCGTCATCTCGAGTGGTGGACCTGCGATGTCGAGGATTGCCGTCATACGTGCTACCGCCGTGACAACTTCTTGCAGCATCTTGTTCGCGAACACAAGTTCACGGAGCCGAAGAACAAGACCAAGGCGGCTATCAAACGCGCCGGTGCCATGGATCCCACCTGGCAGAAGGTGGAGCACTGCCGTCGCGAAACAAACAAAAGGCCGCAAGAAGAGCCGTGCCGATTCTGCGGGAGGCAGTTCCCGTCTTGGAAGAAGCTGACGGTTCATTTGGCTAAGCACATGGAGCACATCAGCCTACCTATCCTTCGACTGGTCGCGGCCAAGGAGCTAGAGCCGGATACCATCATCAGTCCCGTGCAAGATCCACCACAAAGGACATTCTTCAACGCACCAGAACCCATGAGCGCCGGTTCGGGCGTCAAGAGCGAGCCTTCTCCGGTCCCGAACTATGCGCAACCCTCGTACCAGTCCCACGCAATGATGCCAAACAACGATGGAGCATTCCAGGGTATGAGCCAACTCGGTTTCGCTGCGGGCAACACGGGCAGCTCTCAATTCGGATATATGTATGATCAGTACACCAACAACGGTCAGTACCCCAACAATGGTCTGTCGATGTTGGGTGCACAATCCGACCGCGGCCTCAATCAGCAGAACCAAACTAGCAACATGGGCATGTCTGCGAGTACCTACGCGGGATCACAAGCTTGGCCAATGGCCGCAGACACGGAACCTTTCCCGTCCATGGACCAGAACGCCCTCGGGCTACACCAACCTTCGCAAATGGGATCCCACGTAAGCTACGACGGCTTCATGGGACAAGACACCATCATCGAGAACCGGCACAACTCCCAGGGTTCTATCTCACCGTACTCACACTCCCCGCTTCAAGACGGTTCTGGTCTCTATCCTCCTCAGTGAGAGCAGAGCGGGGTCAAAATAGGATCATCCCTTATCCTGGGGGCTGCTCTTCTCTTCAGATCAACGCGTATTTTTGGATACCCCTTACAGTTGTATAGCATCGGTTTAGCGGAGCTGCGCAAGCAAGCTCTAGACGGCGAGGAATATTTTACCCTTCAATATAGAGTCTTTCTTATCTTCACGACCAACTCTGAGGTTTATGTAAACATGGCGTTCTTGAACGAAATACTGAAAAGCAAGAGAGTATGAGAGATGTCGAAATCTTTTGAGATGTTAGCTTGAATGGCGCAGTATGTGTGTGCGGATGTGGTTTTTGATCACGATGTACCAAGTAGGCTAGGGTTGCCTCACCGCAGTAACATCAAGAATGCGACAAAAACTTGGTCGTTCTACCTTCATGTACGGACAATGGCCGATGTTGGGGATCGGGAGACAACGAGATGAGGTAGGCAGGGGAACACACTTTGTTCAGTAGCGTGGGAAAGTTCTTCCTTTTTTTTTTTTTGCGTTTTTTTCCCCTCATCTCCTTCGAAATGCGATGTGCCTTTTTAACCCTGACGACATCTACGTACTTGATGGCAGTGCACGCAGACGCGATGTGACATGTGGCGGACGAGCTGGCCGGTCCTCTCTCGTCTGCTCCACCAGAGAAGCATTTTTAGCATCCCGTCCCTCCCCATTTTCTGGAAAGGTCGAACGAACGAACGGACTCGTCGATCGTCGTCGAGCGCGTTGATTTGCGGTGCGCAGAAAAAGAGAGGGGTTCCTGATCCATCCCGGTGAAGCAAGATGGGCGGTTCCCCAAGGAGTTATCGAGCCGGTTGCTCGGTCTCTTCTTGCGTGTCCTGCGTGCCCCCGTTTACGTACTTAAGAACAACCCAATCCAGGAGGAACTCACAACACACAAAGGTCTTCTCTTCTTCTTCTTCTTCTTCTTCTTCCAAGGCGAGAAGCGTTGCAATCGAAAAAAAAGAGAAAAAAAAAGATGGAGAAGGGGGGTGGGGCGGGGACGTAGGGTGAGACCCGCTTCATACGAGGCGCATTGCCTTCCCTTTCCTTCCACCTTTCCGGGATTGGATTGTGGAATGACGGGACGCCGACGGACGACCGCGGCGGCGGGCAAGGTTGGATCCAGGTTGGATCTTGTGCACGTGATACTTGTTACTACTATATACAAGCAGGCAGGACTTTGCACATAAAAAAGCCAGAGTCGGTAGTTGGGCGGTGCGTTGCCCCACGTTCCCACTACGCCATCGGTCGGCGGGCACGGAGGACGGGGGACGGGGGACGGGGGACGGGGGACGGACGGAGTCACGGACGGAGGTTATTTCTGGATCTGGTGCCTGATTATCGGTATTCTGCATGGAAGCGTGCGTGAGGTAAAGAGGCAGGGAGGGGGGTCCCGTCGATGAGTTGATTGGGCGAGCGGAGAGAGGGAGGGGGGATGCGGCCGGGTCCCTTTCAGATATGAGATGGCAAGTGGAGGCGTGAAGGACTTGTTGGTCGTTGGACGTTGCTGTTGACAACGTCTTGAAGAAGGATACAGAGTAATGATGATATGGAGCCGTGGGGATTCTTTCGTTCTTGCGTGAGGCCGGCGAGGTGAGACATTCTTGTCTTTGCCTTGCTTGCTCCATGAAAGCTTCGGCCCGGTGGCCTACCTTACCGGGCAGCGAGGATTGGAGAGGGTCTTGAACATGCCCGAGGGGGCTGGAGAATAAGCAAAACGGCGCTATCGGTCGGGAACGTGTAGGATGTGCGAGGAACAAGGAGGCTAATCATAAGATCAAAGGCATCGCTGGTCTACAGGTGAGTTCTCTATGCCTCGTCAGGTTTTGAGCAAGAGGGTAGATTGACATTTTTTCGGGGAGTTGTATATAGTTAGGGTCTGATAATTCACTCTGCCCGCTCTCTCTCTGATACCGTGGTAAGTATTTGGCGTGCCCCGATGTCTCGGAGGCACGGGGAGGGACGGGAAAAGGCATAATGCATGTTAGTGGGAGGGGCTAGGAGGGCCGGGCTGGCCGGGACGTGTGGTGTGACGGTGTCGTGGAGTGTGTCTTACGGAGATTTTTGGGCGCTTTTGGGTACGAGATTTGCTTTTTTTTTTTCGAGGATAGCAGAGCCGGGTGTAGTCAGAGAGTGAGTGCCATGGCTTTGAAGAGGCATTTGGTGTCGAACCGAGGTTTCTGTTGTTTCGTTTGGAGGACTGCTGGTGATCGTCCGCCCGGGGGGGGGGGCCGTGAAGCGCATTCGACTGACTGGCAGGCGATGACGGGAGGCGGCAGGCCAGTCCCAGTAACTGGGGACGTGGGATCATGGGTCACCGAGAGGCGGAGTGGGTTTCGTAAAAGGGTTCCTGGTGCATACACGACGGGGTAATCGAAGGAGGAACAGGCTGGTCTCGAAAGACGGTGACGAAAAAGGCCGGATAAAATCAAGGTTTTGAGGGGGTTGAGGGGATTGAAACTTGAGGGGACCCAAAAGGCCGTGCGAATTGATGATTTGACCAGCAATTATTATTCTTGCCAAAAAAAATTTTTGGCGAAGGATGAGCGGTCATTGAGAGATCGGACGAAAGTGACAGACTGGTGCGTTCCCGGCCGGGGTCTGAGGCGCAAATCGTTGCGCGAAAGTGCATCCCGGGTGGAAGAAGGGAGGTGGCGCATGGAGTAAGACGCTTTGGGCAGAACTGTGCACGCTGCCGTCTCGTGCCGTCTCGTCTGTACCTAGCCAAATGAGATGGTTGGTAAAGGTCGGACGGACGACGCGGGCTCTGCGCGCAAACGCAACTCGTTGAGAATGGGGAAAGGGGTTCAATGCCATTGCCGACGCTGCGTCACTGACGGGATGGCACAGCCACCTAGCATCAAGGCCACCCTGGGGAAAGAACAGGAAAAGGACACGGGCGGGAAAAGAGGGAGCGAACGGGAGACGGGATGGGATGAGACTCTGCTTGAGGTAAGGCACTGCGCGTTAGCTTCAGTACACACACAGACTTGCCAGCGCGCATGGACGACGATTGGAAAGGCGGGATCGCCCTGCCCTATCATTGTGGGGAGTGACGGCTGTCGTATATTGCGTGGTTGATGATACTACCGGACGTTAGGGAAAGTCTGCTGTTAAGACGGGCTGCGAGGTGGTAAATTACTGAGACGGGCACAACGTCCATTGCTGGTGGTGGTCATTGGAGTTATGTACGGGTTCGTGGTAACGATGGAATCATGGATAATAGTAAGGCGGCTTGGATTGTGACGTGGGGCATAAGCGAAGCGAAAGGGATGGGAAATCATGGCATTGCATTCGTACATTTATTGGTAGAACGTTGGGTTGTTTTTAGCAGCAGGGAAGTTTTTAGGGTATCAATCATTCAATCAATCAGTTCAGGCCCGTTTACCGCACCCGCACCAACTTCCCAGCTACCAACGGTCGAGGTCGAATCCATTGATTTTTGTTGATTGAGCCAATTTATCGGTTTGACCTGGTTGACAAAGAGTGGTCCTGAAGACGAAGAGAGTCAAGACCGAAAACCAAGACATTGTAGCGGCAAAAATTTCCGTAGCCCGCGTGTCTTTCTTCAACTTCCGCCCCCTCTCAGATTCTCAGACTCTCTCTCAGACACTCTGACCTGACGGAAACAAGCAGGCCACTCACTGGTATCCGAGCTTTCTTCATTGAATGGCGTCCGTCGCACTCTACCTTACCTCAGTGAAGAATTTCCCAGCGACGCTCCAAAATGTCTCCCCCCCCCCCCCCCCCGCCCGCAAGGGTGTGTGATGGCGCAGTTTCACACAAGACCGGGGTCTGGGACCTGCCCCGGTCTGGTTCCTGCTTTTGGAGTCGCGCCGGCCGCTAGTGCTGAACCTCTCTCTTCTGTATTTAAGAGTTGAACCTTAGTAAACTTTGATTCCCCTGATTGTTCACACTCAATGGGTTTTGGTGTATGAATTTTGCATGCCACTCGACGACTGGTCAACCGCCTGGAGTCGATGGCACGCGCTGAAGACACATAAGAGAGGAAAAAACAGGTCCCATTTTTCAAGGGGCAGGATATTCGGGACCCCTCACTACGCAAAGCGAAGTTTTTCTGGACTAAAGTTTAAAACCCTTAAGAATCCTGAAATAATATTTATTATATTATAAGTAAATAAATAAGCATCTCAATAATTAAGATAATTAATATATTAATACTCCTAGTATTAATAGTATTATATTAATTATTTTAACTATTTATAAGTATAAAAATTTAATATCTAGTTCTAACAAGAACCTATATTAACTCATGTTAATATATAATACTAGAACTAAAATAGTTACAGAACTCTGATTCAGCTAATTCTAGTAGTTCTATAGCAAAGAAGCTTTAGGTCTTAAATCTTTTTATACTTTCTAATTGAAAAAAATGTTTTCTTACGTTGAGGTATTATTAAAGTAGAACTTAGATATAGATATAGTAAAATATAGAATATATTAAAATACTTTCCTAATTTTTTACTCTTTTAATTTCAATTTTTTGAAGATCTTACCTCTATTTTACTTATATAATCTCAATCCTGGAAGGTTTATTTACTATTGAAGGTGAGGTGAAGGTGAGGGGTCCCGAATAGCCTGGATGGGGTCCCGAATATCCTGCCCCTTTATGAATCATCATCGAGGACCTTCGCGGTGTTCAATCAGTTCTTGCCTCCTCTGCTGCCCGTGTACAGTACGACCCCTAAATGTTTGTTCACGGCTGTATATCTGCACTAGCCCACAATCTGCCTTATCTAGTAACGAGACTTTAAAATTGTTCGTGTTTACTCCTAGATTACAGCTGAACGCTAGCAAGAGCAAAGTCACGACTAGATAATCTTTTAGGGGGGGATATTGTACATGCAAACGGTGGTAATTTGGTGCCGGGCTGTTATGTGCAGATCAGATTCTAAGGTATCCGTACACCAACCGCATGGTGCAGAGGTACTTCGGCCCTTTAATGCCCTTCAAGCAATTTGTTCCCTGACAGAATCCCGGACCCCTCAATCTCTTGTTTTCTCGCCAGTAAGGACTTCCAGGACCAGCGGACCAGTCCAGACTGGCCGAACACACGACACTACCACGAGTCTAGACTCTATCGCAGTAGTGTAGACAGATGCGGCATGCCAACCAGGGGCTAGGAAGGGGGGGGTAAATTCGAATTGTAATGTGTAATTGTTTGGGGGGGGGGGCTTTCACTTGCATGTCAACCATCAGTCCGTTCGACGCGCTACCAGGTATTCCTCCCTCTTGTTTGCAGTAGTTCCGTCCCATCTGCGCCTTAGACTAAGGTACCTACTGCATCGTACCTTAGGTGCTCTTGAGCTGCGCAGGAATTTAGACTAAAAGCACGAAGGCTTGCGGCCAAATTTCCCGCCATGAGACGGGACGGCGAGCGACAAGCAACCGCACCAACGCACTACGCATGCCGTTGAATAGGTAGCTCATGTCATGACAGTGCCGTGCCAAACCACGGCACACACTAACAAGCAGATGGGAGATGGGTAGGAGATGAACTACCCGTCGTACCTAAATGTGCCTCAAGGCCCAACCTTGGGAGGGCCCCATTTCGTCAGCGCCGCGTCGTGGGTCGAGCCAATGCTTGGGTTATTATTGGACATATGAACCTGAACAGGGGTGAGCGACACCTTTGCAGGCTTTCGGTTAGCTGAGAGGACTCCGTGAGCAAGGAACATGTCAGGGACGACGCTCCAATCGAACTTGCGCCCGGTGGAGGCGACGGGGTCGCGGACGGGGGTGTTGAACACGACGACCTGGACTCCAGTCTCAGTCTCCTCTGGCCCTCTCAACAGCATCTCTCGCGCTGCCGCTCGCTGCCGAGTGCTTCTTTCTCTTAGTAACCTTATGTCCGAAAAAACAGGGTCTTTTCCACACCAAATAACAAATAAAAACATAGTAATAGTTACTAACTATTATAGGAAATTTCAAATAAAGCCTTAAGCTAGAAGACTTAAAATAAGCTATAAGATACTATAAATCTTAATAGGTAACTTAAGGTTATGAAATAGATCTCTAAAATACTTAAGTATAGCAAAAAAACTATATATATCTCAGATTAATCTAAATCTAAGCTATTGAAATACCTTATTATAGCTCTGTATACCTTATTAAGATCTTTTTTATAGTATATTATTATAAGTATTAAAAGAACAACTAGTTTGATAGCTACCCCCTAAATAATACTACTCTACTTAAAAAAGAAAAAACAGTTTTATTTCCTTATAATTAGAGTTATATAATAGTAGAGAAACTTTAAATAATAAACAGAATTAATTTAAACCTTAAATATATAATATAGCTAATATCTGAAGATATAGCTAAAATTAAATAGCTATATGATAAGTAGTATACTAAGTTCTTAGAGCGCTAAAGAAGTAGATTAGAGACTAGGAGAGGGGGATGGGGCGAAATAGGGTGCTGGATTATCAGGGGCAAGGATATATACTTCTAGCTCTAAAAAGATACACACGTTGATGTTCCACAAATTTGTGCTTCTTTCTCTTCCTCTGTAATTAGTATGTATACCTTATGTAGAGAGAGACTCGACAGGAGGCCAGGGTCCTTGTCCCATTTTCATGGGTCGGTGGATGAGAACAGACGACGCTGAGGTCGCTTCCAGGCTTGGGTCCCCTTCTTCCGCCAACCATCGATCGCCAATCGCTTGCCCTTTTTGCCCAGTTCGTGTTCGTCCTTTTCCCTCTCTGTCTTTCTTGTCCATCTCGGATCTGAACCACCCATCCTCCCTCCTCTGCTTCCTTCCGCACCACACACACTCGCAAACACGCACACAGGCACTCTCCACCAACACCTCCTGACCGGCGTAGCTTCTCAGCATCGTCACCTTTCGCTCGTTTCATATACCCGCCCGTGGACTTTAGCCTCTTTTTGGCCAGCCACTGTCTCTCTCTTCCAGGCTGCACTATTCCAGATCATCTCTCTCTCTCTCGCCAAACAAACGTACCTTAACACTTGAGCACCACCTCAGTCAAAATAGGTACCCATCCTCCCAAAGTCGATCCAGCTCTCTCGACTTTCAAGAGGCCTCACGAAGGCTCATCCCATCGTTACAATTCGGGCTCTGCAAACGCAACTCGTTGCCCGCCCGTCTTTCCCTTCTTTCCAGGTTGATCCTCGGCCGACTTACTTTCCTCGCTCTCTTCGTCTTATTCTGTAGAGCTGTGCTTGCTTCGCGTTTGCCCATTACAACCTTCTTTCCAATCTGCCTTCTCTAGTACTCTTCAGTTTGTTTCCTTTGGTCTCACGACTCGCCCATATACCCCCCGACGCGACGACGACGACTCGATAGCACCTATCTGCATCACCAAAGAAACATTGATTTCGCCATCCGACGAATACGACATCTCTCTCTCTCACAACTGTGTATCAAAGCGTATCAAACTTGTTAGGTTGGGAAAGGGACGGCAAAGATTTTGTTAGGAGTGTTTGGAAAGAAAGAAGCTCGTAAAGGCTCAGAAAGCATAGACCTGGATATACCCATCACCAGCTTGGGAATCATCATCGACTCCCGCGCAGAGAAACGACGAGCGACGGACATTCTCACCCGAGAACAAATTTCACCACCTCAAGATGACGCGAACCGCACCGATTTGGGGCCCGAGGAGGCTGTTGGCCTTGGCCGCTACCTTCGCCACCAGCACCGTCGCCGACTCAGTTCTCAAGACCAGCAGTTTCACGACCTGCGGCGACGAATCCGCCATCACCGTACAGAAGATCGATATTCAGTACAACAACGACGACAAGACGGTTACTTTTGACGTAGCAGGAACGAGCTCCAAAAGCCAAAACGTCACCGCTATTTTGGACGTGTCCGCCTACGGAACCGCCATCTACTCCAACAGCTTCAACCCATGCGATGCCGGCACTTTCGTTGAGCAGCTTTGCCCTGGTATGTGATGAAAAGGCGCGTTGCCAAGGCTCGAACGCGTGAATGCTGACATGCCCCAGTTCCCGCTGGATCTTTCGCTGCCCGCGGCACCCAGAAGATCCCCGATGAGTACGCCAGCATGGTCCCCGCCATCGCCTTCGCCGTTCCCGACATTGCTGCCCAGGCCAAGTTGCAGCTCAAGACCCTCGACACCTCCACCGAGGTTGCTTGCATTCAGGCCCAAGTCACCAACGGAAAGACCGCCACCGTCGCTGCCGTTTCCTACGTCGCCGCTGGTGTTGCCGGTCTCGCTCTCGTTGCCGGTGGTGTGTCCGCCGTCAGCGGTGTCTTCGCCGGAGGCAGCGCGGCCCTCGGCGGCAGCCACGGCGGTGCCGGCACCATGAGCCCCAGTTTCACCGAGGTCGCCGGTTGGTTCCAGGGCATGGCCATGAACGGCATGCTTTCCGTCAACTACCCTCCCGTCTATCGCAGCTTTACCAAGAACTTCGCTTTCTCCACCGGTATCATCCCCTGGACCGACATGCAGATCGCCATCGACAACTTCCGTGGAGCGACCGGTGGCGACCTCACCAAGGACAGTGTCGAGATCCTTAAGAACAGCACGCTTATTCTCAGTGACGGTTCGACTGTCGACGGTAGCAGCGCCCTCTTCAAGGCCAAGCGTGCCATGGATGCCTTCGCCCTCCTTGCCAGAGAGATTGAGACCAGCGTCAACGGAACTACCAGCGGTGATGCGGGCGACGACCCCGTCAGCACCATCAAGCAGAAGGTTCAGGGTATCACTGCCTTCGTCAACACCCTCAGTGTCCCCAAGTCCAACACCTTCATGACCGTCCTTCTCATCGTCGCCATCGTCATCGCTGCCATCATCGTCGGCATTCTCCTCGTCAAGGTCATCCTCGAGTTCTGGGCTCTCTTCGGCAGCTTCCCCAAAGGCCTTGCTGGTTTTCGTGAGCACTACTGGGGCTCCATGGCTCGTGCCATCACCCAGCTCATTCTCCTGCTTTACGGTATCTGGGTTTTGTACTGCATCTTCCAGTTCACCAACGGAGACTCGTGGGCCGCCAAGGCATTGGCTGGTGTCACTTTGGGTATCTTCACAGCCATTCTTGCCTTCTTTTCTTACAAGATCTGGAGCACTGCTCGCAAGCTGAAGCAGGCCGAGGGTGACGTCAGCAGCCTCTACAACAACAAGACCAACTGGATGAAGTACTCCCTTTTCTACGAGTCTTACAAGAAGGATTACTGGTGGATCTTCATTCCCGCCATCATCTACATGTTCGCCAAGGGCACCATTCTCGCTTCTGGCGACGGTCACGGCATGGCCCAGACCGCCGCCCAGCTCATCGTCGAGGGTATCATGCTCATCCTCCTCCTCTGGAGCCGACCCTTTGAGCGCAAGTCTGGTAACGTCATCAACATCGCCATCCAGGTTGTCCGTGTCCTCTCCGTGGCCTGCATTCTCGTCTTTGTCGAGGAGTTCGGCATCGCTCAGACCACCCAGACCGTCACCGGTGTCGTCCTGATTGCCGTCCAATCTGCCCTGACCGGTATCCTCGCCATTCTCATCATCTGGAACGCCGTCAATGCCTGCATCAAGGAGAACCCTCACCGCAAGCGCAGAAAGGAGATGGGTAAGTCCAATCACGTCCACCATCCAGAAGATCAGATCACTGACCCCTTTTACAGAGAAGATGCAGCGTGACATGGACACCCTCACGCCGCTCGATGCCCGCAACTCCCTCCTGATGGACCGCAAGGACCCCGAACACGGCACCACCTTCTCCATGAGCAGCGTCCCCGAGAAGAAGGGCGTCCGCTGCGACTCCCCCGAGCCGTATCTCGGTGCCGCCGGCAACGGCTCTTACCACCCTCTGGCGCCCAATACGCCCTACAGGAACCCCAACGACAGCAGAGACAACCTTGTCCTCGGCGCGGCGCCCATCGCCGACAGAAAGCCCACGTTGCCTAACGTAGGCGGCGGTGATTATCACGGTGGGTACGGCGGCGGTGGTTACGGCGGCGGTGGTTACCGGGGAGTATATCACTAAAATGTGATGAAAGGAAGAGGGAAAACGCCATCAGCTGTTGGCGTGGCCTTTGGAATGAAACAATGAACATAGAAAAAACAAACCCTTCCAAAACTGTTGGAAATGTATGACCAATTTTTGGATCCGATACCAATTGGTTCCAAAGAGAGAGCCACTTTATATCTCTTTTCCTTATTTTTTATTTATACTAAACTTTCCTTGACTAGTCTATTATTTCTTAACCTAACATACCTCTGCGCATGGTCATGATATCGACGACTGTTGTGTATTTCACTCTTACAATTTTCTTTCATTCAAAGCTTTTCGAGGAAAAGAAGTGAGGGAGGGCAAAGGGAGAAGGAAAGCACAACCAGTCGCTCTCTATGCAAAGAATGTGTCAGCTTTTCAACCCGGACAATTTTATTACTTGATCGACCGCGAGGTTTCTTCCTTAGGACTTCTTTCGAAAACAACGGGTGCATGGTAGCGAATCGGTAGATACCTTTTCTTTTTCATCTCCGTTTCTACTCCAACCCTCATCGCCAAACACCTTTATCGTTTATTTTCCGGCGATGGGTTTCAGACTTCAGTATATATCACACGTCTACAATTGAACAAAAATTAATACTGAGATGCACACTTTCCTTGCGTGTGAAGCTGTTACTGCTGTGTCTGTAGTTGCATTTGTACTTCAAGGAGATCGTCGGTACAAGCAAGCATCAAGGGGCTCCAGGATCTGAGTCTTGGCTCTTGTTCTTATGCGGTGGCTAGTCATGTCTATCGTGATGACTTGCCTGCCGCTGCCGCCGCGTGGCCCACGTTTACGCGTTCTGTGAGGGTAAAGATCAACGTGACGGAGACGGTCTCGACTCTTCTTCTTCGTCTGTGAGGGGCGCGCTTTTTTTGGTCTGAGCGCTCAAAGCTCCGGGTGCTCTGGTCCCTCACTCCATTGAAATGAGCTGAGTTGACCTATGTAGTAGGTACACTACCTGACCTGACCTCACCTACCCTCCCCTCCGCCAAAATTGAATGCGGCGTCTATTGCGAAGTTTATGACGAGTGATCTATCGTTTCCTTTGAGCTGCTTCACTCTCTGACAATGTTGTCCTTGAGGATAATAGGGTTGTCTTAGCAGGAGGCTGATTCAATCGTAGTGAACGGGTTCTTTGTCGATATTACTGTACGTGACTGTGTAACACTGAAGCTGAACTGACCAATTCTGGAGTTGACCTGACCGGACCTCTTGACATACATATCTGACCCATATGAATGGTTGGTTTGTCTTCGCGCTTACTCTGCGTTGTCGAACATCAGCTCAATTTTCAACAGTAAATTATTTAATGCGCCTATTCCATGCGTCGTGAATCTCATAGAGCAACGTACTCTGGGATCGATGCATCATCATGATCGAACGGATCCTGCGTTTGTTGCTTTGGTGCTGATTTGCTCAGCTCAACGCTTTTCTGGGGCCATGACTTCGCCTTCTCTGCTTCTGGCTGGCCTTGGTTACTTATTTGTGAAGTCCACCTCAGCTAAGTATTATCCGGGAGTTGGCCTCAGCTACCCTACACTTAAAGCAAAGTCTTGGACAAACGCGTGAGTGTCAGCACTAACTGTACAAATTGAAGCGAGGTTCGCTCATGCTACAGGTCGGACGTGGAAAAGAACGTGGACTTTAACGGTTTGTTTGTCTGGTCTCCTCTCATGTTTGAGAGATGGCCGTCCCGTCCATTCGCCGTTCATGATGAGATTCCGTTGTCGCTAAAGCACCTGCACTTTTCTTTTCATCGGCTTGATCGCATCGAGTGACCTTCGCGAAGCTACCAATAATGTTTAGACGAATGCGGCGGCCGTCGCATCAAAATCTCATGGACTGGTGACTTGCCGACAGCCTCCCAAGTCAAAATATGCTTTGGACCTGCAGTGGGACCGGCATTGCTCAAGTCGAAGCTGCAGCTGTTTATGGGAAACCACGTGCAAAATTCTCCGGCCTGAATCACAGTGCTATTTGGTGAGTCATCTTTCATATTGATGACGCTCGCGATGTGCCTGGGCGTGGGAACCTCATAAAGTGAGTTGGTGAGAATTGTCACCGCCTGAAGGTAGTGGAAGGAGCGGTTTGCCATTCAGGGGCTTGCTCTTTCCAGGGTCTGATTGTACCATACCGGTAAGCAGCGGGCAAGCAGAGGGTTTAAGCCGCACTGTCAATTACGACAACTTATCGCCCACCTCTGCACAGTGTGAACTGCGGGCGTTGCTGCCCCTCATCACCCCACTGGACGTCATCCACACCAACCGGCGCCTCAAACTTGGTCTCATATCGCGGCCAACCCAACGCAACACATCGCCTCCCAAGGTCCTCTTACGGGCATCGGTGTGGCTGTTCGATCTGCTCTCTGTACTGGCTCACTCGACCTCAACTGCTCCAAGCGCATCGTCAGAGCGCCTCTCGCCAGGTCTGTGTACCTAAGTTGCATCCCACCCGAGCAGCTCTCATCTGCATCTCTGCTGCACCCGCTTCCGTCAACCCGCATGGACTAACCATCCCTTGGCAGCCCGAGGAGGGAAAAGATAGATACACCAAAGATGAGTGAGTTACAAAAAGCCTGGGCAAAGAGGAAACTCGACCCCTTGCACCCACTCCCAGAGCCTCTCAACGACCTCGACGAAGAGCCAGAGCACGACCAGGTTCCCGAGCTGCCAGAGCACCCTGACGACGGGGATTCATCCTCGGCCTCATCGGCCTCGTCCGCATCATCAACCGGCACTGTCATTCCGTCACCTAGTCAGAATTTGTTCGCTCGGCCGCAAGGGTAAGGAACTGTTAATGTCTTCACGCCTTCCTGGGCTTCGATAGGGCACGACATTCAAGGTGCTGATTCAGCTTCTAGTGTGTCGCGGGGCCGCACGCTGGAGCAAATCCCCTGGACTACCTACTTCGAGCGCGAGCTCTTTCTAAGGCCCGGAGGTGACGACGATGGATCCGTCACGTATCATGCCTACTTCAACTCGCCCGTCGATAAAGGCCCCTTGTTCGTCATGCACCACGGCGCCGGCTCTTCGGGACTTTCCTTCGCCGCCCTGTCGTCCGAAATCCGGAAACGCCTTCCTTCGGCCGGCATCCTCTCACCCGACGCTCGGGGCCACGGCTCCACCTCCGTCACGGACGGCACCGAACTGGACCTCAGACTTGACATTCTGACGGACGACCTGTATAATGTGATGCAACTGACAAAGGCACAAATGAATTGGCCGGCGCTTCCCCCTATTGTACTGATTGGACACTCACTCGGCGGCGCCGTCGTCACTGACCTCGCGCAGTCGGGTAAATTGGGCAGTTCCCTGTTGGGATACGGTGTGCTGGACGTGGTGGAGGGCTCGGCCATGGATGCTCTGCAGAGCATGTTGACATACCTTTCGACGCGGCCGAGCGGTTTTGTGAGCCTCCAGGCAGGTATAGACTGGCACGTTCGCTCGCGGACGGTCCGCAACTCTGTTTCCGCCAGAACCTCGGTGCCAGCTTTGCTAGTTTTCGACGATCAGACGGATTCCACACGGCCGTGGAGATGGAGGACAGATCTGTCGGCTACGCAGCCGTTCTGGGAGGGCTGGTTCGTGGGGCTGAGCAAGAAATTCCTCGGAGCCCTGGGCGGGAAGCTGCTGCTCCTCGCTGGGACGGACAGATTAGATACGGAGTTGACCATCGGGCAAATGCAAGGTGAGATTGGTATCAAAGCGAGGTTGTGTTTTGGTAAGAGGCAGACTGACGTTCGGCTCCAGGCAAATACGCTCTTCAGGTCTTCCCTGAGGCGGGCCACTTTATCCACGAGGATCTACCTGAGAAAACGGCGCTGGCCGTCGTGGACTTCTATAGACGCAATGATAGGAGCGCTCTGGTGCTGCCTCCCAAGGTCGGCGATTTGTTGAAGCAGGGGAAGAGGGTCTAGATCTTGACGTTGACGAATTCACATAGACTCATGGTTCTGTACACCTAGAGTTGCACCCCCGAGGTCGATCGCCGCATTGAATACACTGAGACAAGTGAGCTAAACGAGTGCGATGTAAGCCCACAGGCCGAATCGCAGGAAGCAGCAGGCGTGACCACTCCTGAGCAATCGCTCGCCATATGACCAACGAATGAGACGAAATTTGCGGGTGGTGTGCGGTAACATAGTACAACAGTGAACACCATGGAGAACGAGAGCAAAGTTTCTCTCTGGTTTCCAAGCACGGGTGTGGTGGGGAAGTGTTTCCATCAAGATCGCACACAAGAATACGACCAAGACATGGCTCACCATGGAGCACGAGGATTCGCGGCGACGAAAACACACGAGACGGGATGGAGCTAAGCAGTATTTTTTTCCCATGGACCCCGATGCCTCGGTCCCAAATTTTTTTTTCTTTTTCCCCCTCTCTCTCTCTGCTCAAATGTATCCCCTCAGCAGACACAAGAACATTCCCGTCGTTCACCTGTCTGTCTACCGCCGCCTTTCAGAAACAGGGGTTCGCCGATCCCATAAATCTTCACATCATACCCTGCCCCTCACAACCTGCACGAGGAAACGTATCAATAAGGTACATGTGTATATATATATATATATATGTATATCTCCTAGTGGGTGGAATCACCATGGTTTCCTTTACGACTGAAGCATCTAGAACCGTCATCCCTCGCAAAAAGGGGGGGGGGGGCATCTCTTTCCTCGACCGCTTCCTCACCGGTTTTCCCCTTCGCCGTCGTCTCACACCGACCGACACTGGTTCCGCACAGCATCTGCTACAAGGTATGTTGCCCCGGTGCTTCTAGGCCTCTTTTTCTTTTCTATGTTATCAGAGCGGACAGGCAGGCAGGTAGGCAGGCAGGCAGGCAGAAACAGGACTAGGAAAGACCGGGGCCTCGGAGATATCGATGAATCTGACGGAAGTCGGGGCCTCGCCCGCTACTTTACATCTGCGCGGCACCCTTCGGGAACGAGTTCCGATGTATGTGAGTAAGGTATGGAGCCACGAGGCGCTCCACCATCAAGATGTATTGACGCCGCAAAAAGCAAGAGAGTTTCCCGGTTGTACAAATCCAAAGGCACAAGCGATGGGAAGTAAACTCACGGATCAGGGATCACCATGTAGGAGGGGCCGTCTTGGAGACAAAGTCGTTATTCATATCGAATCATCACTTTTACTCTTTTGCCTCGAATAACTTAGTGATCGGGTTCTTCCCTGCGCTACGCCAACCTCGGAATCGCCACAGAACGTGGACTACGACAACTCATTTCTTGACCAACTTGTACTTGCCTCCCACCAACTCCAGTTCCTCGCCGGCGATTTTCTCGGCCAAGAACTCCTGCAGCTCCTCGTTGCTCCACGGAAAGCCATCCGCGATGAGCATCTTCATCATCATGGCAATCTGGAAAAGTGGCATGGCCGGGCTCGAGTTGGTGAGCATGCCGACGATGAACTGCCAGTAGACTTGCCGCTTCTCCTTCTCCTTATTGTCAATCGCGGCGGGCTTCTTTGGCGAGGGGGCCCCCCCTGGTGCAGGGGGTGGGGCGAGCGCACCGGCAGCCTCTGAATATCCAACGGCTGCTGCGCCCGTGCCGACGTCGTCTTCGAGCTTCTCGACAACGACAAAGACGCCGCGTTCGATTTCACGCAGGACGCGCTGGGCGACCCAGAAGTGAATGGCGGAGCGGATGAGGTCGTCGTCCATCTGGAGCATCTCCTCGAGCTGGTCGACGGTGCGTTTGACGGGTTGAGCATCTTGGTTGGCTTCGTCTTCCTGGAACGCATAGATGACGACCGCCTCGTATGTTCTGCACTCCTTTTCGATGGTGCGGTCTTCCAGCTCGAGATTAACCGTGGCGATACCGAGGTTGTTGAGCCACGTGAGCTTCCGAGAGGATTTGAGACGCTCGAATTCTTCGTCATAACGACCTTGGATCTCGACGACGGGCTGTGGGAGGATGAAGTGCTCTCTGTCCAGACTCGGCCAAAACAGTCTGGAGAGGATCTTTGTGTGATAGGACGGGAGATCTTTGGAACGGCGAGGGGGTCCGCCGATGTGACCTATCCTGATTGTCTTGGATATTGTTGCATCGACTCTCCTGGAGTCTTGGATGTCCTTGATCATGACGTCGCAGTTTTGGAGTGCGTTTTCGCCAAAGCGTTTCTTCAGGAGGTTAAGGACCCTGATCTCTTGAGGAAACTCGGTTTGGGTCGACAAAAGCCTGTCTGCGACAATACCCTGGAACTCTTTGATGAAGACGTCTTGCGAGCCCAAAGCATTGATGAGTGTTCCGATGACATCTTCGGATTTGGGACGCTTGTAGTTGACTCCGGCATCGACCGGGTCGGGGATCCACTCCATGTCATCCCAATCCAGCTCCTCATCGTCCGTCGCTGGACGTCGCTGTTGAGAGGGATCGATCAGCAGAACGGCAAGCTCAACGAGGTTGGCTTTACCAGCTTCGGTGTGAATCTCATCTGGGTTGGACAAAAGGCCGGTGACGACGATGGGAATAGCATCGTCTCTCTGGCAGAGATAGAGCTGAAGAGAATGAACAACTCGGTCCAGCAGTACCTTGGAATGGTCCAATGCATGGAAAGTGCGAATCATAGAAATGTACACACGAAGTATATCCAACGTTGATCGTCCGGGATGAAGCAAACGTCTCTGTAACGCCGCCGAAAAAGTGTCCGTTAATTGCAACCGTCTTTGCGGGGTTGTGATAGCCATGCGTAAGTCGTCCAAAGCCCCTCTGCTTTCGGGCCAATGCAATACGATGTCGAAAAGCTCGTGGATGCGCAAGACTGCCAACCTCCCAGTTGCAATCTCCTTCCATTTTTCGACATCGCCCCAGGCGATCCCCCCGCTTCCTAGGCGTGAGAAAACCTCGACTGCTAACCGCGAGTACTGATTCTCTACCCAATCACTGAGTGCAGCGATGCAGCGTGAAGGGATGCCGAGCTTCGCTGCGCGAGAGGATAGCGAAGACCGCGGCGCATCCTTCCCGGTATCTGTTTGCGTCCAAACCCCGGCAAAGGATGTGTTGACATGCTCAACCATCAAGGTATCCATGATTTCGGCGAATAGGACTTGAAACTTCTCTCCAGCAAGTCCGACTTTGTGCAGCGCCTCAACCATCTGCAGCAGCTCCTGCCGCGCTGCCGCCGTTGGCGTTGCTGCGTGGCCACCGCCTGGCATGCCCAGTACCACCCTCATCAAGCGGCTAAGAACAGCCCGAAGGGATTCGGTAAGCGCCTGTGACATGGAGTTGCCAATGACCGCATGCAAATCACGCCGGAACTTGTCGAAGGCAACATCTGCATCCGTGCTGTTGAGTCCTCGCACGATCAGAGACAGACCGTAAAGATACTGGCGGTGAGCGGCTTCCAAAGTATGAATGCTTCCCAGAAGAACCTGGCCCTGGTCACCGTAGCCGTTGCATGCAGAGAGCAGGGGCAGAACGTGGTGGGCGAAGTGGTGGCGAACCTGCTGGGTGTGCCAGGAGAGTATATCCTCAGTATGTGTTGCATGCTGGAGGTATCTTTCGGGATGAAGTACCAGGCTAAGACAGTCGTAGAACTCCGCATCGTGGTCCTGTGATTCGGGTGCCAGGGTACCGAAGGAGTCTTCCGCAGCGACCGAGGGAGGCAGTTGAATGCGAGTGGTCACAACATGCCATGCTCTGTCCCAGCGAACTTGATCACTGGTTTGCGATGTAGAGGAGCCCTGGTGATCTAGCGGCCTGCCGATGCTAGAGGAAAGAGATTGCTGGAATGCTGGTGGCTGTGGTGGTGACTGTGGACCTCGGAAAGAGTCGCCTTGGGCTGTGAATTTCTTAGAAGGTGTCGAGTGTGGCGTAGGCTGAGAGAAACCCGTGTTGAAAACTGACTTGAAAACTCTCTGCCTGTTGCCGTTCCATCTCGAGGGTGGCTGCATCGTCATGGCCATAACTGCTCGGCGTCCACCTACGGCGTTCTCAAGCGAAAGGATTTGACGCCCGCCTCATTGCAGAAAATATTGGTGATGTCGTTTGCCAGCTCAAGGAGGAGCAAACAGCGACGTCGGGCGGTCGTGTTGTTTGATCTCAATTGATGTTGGACGGATGCTGCTGCTGTCGTCGTTGTGAGGGAGCGTCGTCGGTCGTGTTTACCCCGTCTACGGTCTGGTTGTGATGGCCGCCTAAGCGCTGCGCTTAGGTGCTGTCAAGACCTCGAATTTGGTAGTTGACAATCCAGCCTATCGCAGAGTCGCGCTTAATCCACCCGCAGCTAGCGATTCGCGCTAGCACTACCTTAGAAAGAAAGAAGCGAGACAGGCGCAAGGTCTGGTTAGCGCAGCAACGCGCCTTGTGTGAATTAAATTTAGCCACTGTGTTTCTGCACAGTATACTTGAGACCCCCATCTATCTCCCTCTGCATCGACCCCCTCCATGTCGACACCTGTTTCTACAATCACACCCTCTCCAATTCCTAGGCGTTCTCACCCTAAGCATGCACTCTCCCCTCTTGGTCAAATATATCTAAGCTATCGTGGATCTTCACCGCGTTTGCATGACCACTTATGGACGTCAAATCCTGGTTTTCAATCGGATCGCAAGTTATCTGACCCTCCGATACGCCGTACGACCCGACCCGTACCTGCCTGCGCCTTTCGCCGTCAGTACAGGAAGAAATACGTCTGTGTCATCTTTGCGAACAGCCCACTCATGTTCGGTCTCACGCGCGCTCAGCCAGCTTCTCTTGTCAAGCTGGGACTATGGTCTTCAACGACGTTCAGTGTGGGGAGACGAGGCGAAGGATCAAGAAAAGCGACCGCAAAACCTGGCCTCACTCGCATGGGTCTATGCGGAGGAGACAGGAGGCAAGTCAGGGAGCTATGGCCAGCCAAAGAAAAGGGGTCGAGAGAAGGGATTGATGCACACTGCGAATAAATGCGTATGGAAAGAAGACGGCGAGGTTTGGTATGTTTAGCGCTTGGGAGAAGGTAAGCAGATAACATCACCAACAACTGGCTTCAAACTATGACCTGGAGCATGAACCGCGACTTTGTCAAGTTTCTATTTCCAAGCCGCCACAAGCGTAGACCTTAGGTGTAGCAACTTCCGCTGACGACTAGTCATGTTTCGCATTCATCACGAGGCGTTCTTGGCCGTCATCGAGAGAACGAGCAATTTCAGGACCACCCGAGAACCTGAACCCTGACTTACGGTTAATGATTCGAGACCTCAGGATCGGGGTTTTCCTCGCAAGGGAATCCCAAGCAGCGCGCGCCACGACCACCCACTGACACTGCAATCCGCAAACCACAGAAGCTACCGCGTCGTCTGGGTTAGGTACCTATCCTTCATATCTCCACTTCGCGCCTTCCAAGCTCGCTTGCCAACCGGGAGACTCGGTAGAAGCAAGCCGGTGACTTGAGGCTTGACAAGCTGGAGGGACAAGTGGTTCAAATCCCGACTCGCCATGCGCGTTACCTCAATAGTCGTTACCATGACCGGCCAAAGGGTTCCCACGCTGTCAAGCTTCATCCTTCCAGCGGAAGCGGGACTTGACCCCCAAGACTCCCCGGAGTCGTCATTTTCAGGAGCTGGTTCCGAAGCAAACACATGCCCGCTACCTCGAGAAAAGCTATTTTACCGTTATTGCACCGAACGAGTGGCCTCGATCAAGCTGGATACAGACGAACAAACTACAGGATACCCTGACAGCTTCTCTGGGTGTATTCATCTCTCTTTTGGGAAAAGATGCGGCGTTACTAAATTTCCGGATAGAGCGCCTCGCCCTGGTCGATATCAACGTTATCATCGTCTTTTCATCTTGAGACCAAGAACCAGATATGCGGAATAAGTCTGCAATCCTCCCGGCCCCAACGCTTGCTTTCAAACTAGTGCAGCCGTTAGGCGCGATACAGCTGCCGATAGACGGCGCAGTGGCTTCAGAGCTTCCATGTGGACGTCCCACCAGCGTCGTACGTGCTGGACCCTACTTTAACGCCCTTTCTACCCGTTCACCGGAAGCACGCAGTATTGGCTTATGATCCTTCCAAGTCAGACTGGCCGAGTCCCGCGCCCGTTGGAGCACTGCGCTTTGGGACATCAAACAAGCGACCTGATCTTTCCTTGATCTGGCAGGCCAGGGCTATTTCCTGGGGCTATTACCAAAATTTGGATCGGGATAGGGCAGTGAATGGGGATGCGGGCGTGATGAAGGGTGTTCCCGGCCGGCACAGCAGTATTCCACGCTAGCAACCTTGTTCACTTGCTGCTTTCGAGTTCATCGGTGGGCCTGAATTAATTCTGCTGCCTGGACGCCTACGTCAGTCAATCTCAACGCACGAGCACCATTCCAGAAACAACGAAAGATCTTTGCCGCTTGAAGGCTTGGTCTCTGATACTGAGTGGCTGTTCCGATGCGATAATTTGAGATTCATTCATTCGGACTACTCGTCGGACCCGATCCCTCAGAGACGACCCATCCTCAACGTCGAATTTGGGTTACACATGATACCGAATCTCATCGACAAACACGCGGTCCCAATTGGCGGGACGTTCGCCGCGAAGTGCAAACTTTGGTTCAACATGTTCAAGACCTGTAGTGCAAAAGACAGTCCACGGACGAAGTCGCGTGGTTTTCATACACCTCAAACCCCGCATCCTTCGATGAGGACAGAGGCCAGTCTTCGTTCGTTCGTACCAGAACATTTGTACGTCGAATCGATACACCAATAAACTGGGAAGACATTCACGTACTTACCGAGGACCATGGGCAGCCTCTTAGACTGAACGCCCAGGTTCTTCAAACCCCGTCGCGGAGCATCTGACGGTCAACACCAGCAGTGGATGTCAAAAGAATATTGAGTTGCAACTCGCATGATGGCCAATAAGAGCGAAGATTTCGACGACGCCGGCCAGTATTCCATCCAATAGCAAGGAGACAGAAGCGGGAAAGCACCGATGCCTGTCAACTCCAATTGTTGCGATGCGGTGGTGGGTCATCACGAACGGTAAGAATACTACTCTGTACCCTGAAAGAATTGCTTAGAGAAGCGGGGGATGGGTACCGCACGGATGCCACCCTACCAAACCACCCTGGAGTCCGAGGTACCAAGTGGCTGGAGACGTTTCTCGATCTTCTCCCTCAGTCCTCAAGCGTCGAACGTACGTTGGAACGCAGTCGACTCCCGGTCATCAGTCAACTTCATTTGAAGCAACTAAGCTTCACCGTCGACCACCGCGTGCGATGCAAAAAAAAAAGTCTGTGTGTACCCCTGAAACCGCTCCATGGATGGAATTTGCGGCCAAGGTCGCGCGGTCTCAATCAGGGGAACACACGTGGACTGAGCCGCCATCGTACCGACAAGACGATCTGGCAATGCAGGTGTCTGCTGAAGAATCCAACAAGACGTCAAGTCTCGCACATCGGAGGGTGGCCATTTCCTCGACGGGCGCTCTCGCTTTGTCGTAATCTCGTCGAGCCCTGTTGCCCCTCACGGTTGCTGTATACGTCCCCCCGTTTACAATGAAATGGTGTCTCAGTCTCAAGAAGGCCCGGGGAGCCGCTTAGTAGAGCAGATGATCGAGGCGAGCGGCCGAGAGCCTGGTCGTGGAGATTGAGGCCCGGAAGAAAATACCGACATGCCTGACCTCAAAAGGCCGACGGGCGTGAACGGGGTCGGAAACATGCAAGAAAACTCGGGACTGGGGTTATCTTGCCACGGACCTTGGGGATCTGTGAATATCCACAAGGCGCCTATGAGATTGAGTGGAGCATGAGGCCACTTAAATGACCGCAATCTCCCCTATAAGACAGCTCGAGGAGTACATGGCAGAGACGCAGATGCGTGGTTATCATCCGCAGAGGCCCTAATGTCGCCTGCTTGAACAAATGCAGCCACCGGATCACACATCGAGAGCCACTTTTTTTTTCTTGTTATTTGCAGTCTCCATATTCTAGACCATGTCATGTGTCATTCGCGGCCTCGCGTCAAGCAATTCGCCCTTGATCTCTGATCTCCGGAGCTGATCGGAGTGTGTTCGGGGTGGCCCTCGTCTTGGACCCAGCTAATCTACGCGTGCTTGTAGGCACCACCTACATACGTTTTCCTCAGCGCCGTTTGTCCCAAAGTGCTCATCACCCTAGACAGCCCCTTTCAACGATTCCTGCTCGGCCCTTCACCTCGAGTTTTTGGGGGTCTTCAGAGGTGGTCAACAACTCCAGGAGTCCAGAGGTCGCTTTGGCTGTGTGTGTGAATGGGCAGTGTTACAAACCGTCAACCCCATCGAACATGGCCCGTACCCAGCAAATCCCAGAAGTCAGGGGAGGCATGGCCATGCCGGGTCTTCAGAGGAGCGAGTGGCTACGCGGCTAGCAACGCCAATTCCCGACACGTCGGATTCTGTTCCCCTAAATACTTCCTTCTCCGGTTCTTGGTCGCTCGGCTCGCGCAAATAGTTGGTTGATGCTGCAACGAACGCACTTCGTCCGTACTTTCCCCTTGTGGTGTTCCGTCTGACTACAGCTGTGTAGCAGAGGCTTACTATTCACCCTGACAGGACACAATATTCGAGGTTCGGGCGGGCGTGCGCTCACGGTAAGGTACCATAACCGCGAGGTCCTAGGGTTTCTGCAGCGTATACGTGACTTGGGCGCAGGTGAATCGCGAGAGATTACCTCAGATTCTAGCAGCCGTGTCCCCTCTCCCGTCTCTCTCGTTCCCACACCCCCTCCCCTCATCCCACCAGAGCCGCTTATCTCCATTCCTCAGTTCTTCCGTATCGCCCGCCTAATTACCTATACCTCCCAGGGATTCTAAACGTTAGCGCCGTCCCATACTAACGGTTCTGGGTATGATATTCAGAGGTCTCCTCAAGCGGCCTATCAGAGGGGAAGTTACTTAGGAAAGGATTCTGGATCCTAAAGTGGGAAACCCTATGCTATATATATATGTTGTTCTCACCTGTTTTTCTATGAGGAAAACATACTCCATACATTCAAACTAACAGTACTTGATCCCGAAAGCTGTGGGCCAGAAGTTGCACACTGACGTTTAGAATCCCTGGGTACAGGTATAGTTCCCAGTTCTGAGTGGTTCCCTGTAAGCCATGTGCCTCGTAAGGCAGGGCTCGAGCTTGAGCTTGTTGTCATCGGAGGGGGTCAGAGGGAGTGTGTGGAGGAAAGGTGGGAGGGAGGCTGGGAGCCAAGGTAGGGTGTGGGAGGGGGTTTCTCTTGTTGCAGCGATGAGCCGTTTCTCCAAGTAATACTTCAGCTTATGAAGGGATGTCGCCTTAATTCCAAGGACTGACGGAGTTGGTGCCATGGACTGACTGTTCATTGCGATATACACAAGTTTCGGGTAGCGACTTCACTTGAACCGCATACCCATGACCCACGACCCTTGACCCCTGACCCTTGAGCCCAGGTTTTTTCGGACGAAGACTCGGGACCGAATGGTAGCTACCAAGTATATGGCGTACCTTACCTCATGACTTACGTATGAAAGATGGGATGCTGGGGTGTGTGATGTGGTGTTGGGAAAGGTGGCAGTGAAAGAAAGGGATGGCATCACCTCGGTGAGTTGTCCCGTTGTTCTTACTCTGTGAGCGCTGTATGGAGCGCTCTCATTCAGTCCAATGCCAACCAACTCGGCATCCTGCAAGAAAAGGAACTTTGGTGTTGGTGGACCATGTGGCCTGCGGGCCCGGCGGGCTTGTGCCCCCTTGTCGTCTGTCGGATGAGGGCTGACAGGCAGGGGGGCGTGGTGAAGACGAGGTGCATATATAATTACTACGCAGCAGGGTGGGACAATCGCTCGCAGTCCGGTCTGTCCAGTCAAATCCCAATACCCGCCTCGCGACACCAACCGGGTGGCACCCACGCCGCTTCTCGACTGCGAGTTGCGCTGCGCTGCACTGCGCTGCACTGCGCTGCAATGCATGGCTCCTCCGTTTCCGTGTTTGACGCCACACCTCGAATGACGCAGCGGTGCTGGCGACGACTTCCCACGGCTCTTAGGCGCTGATTCCCCTCCCCCAACCGTGGCGCCCGCTCGCCGTCAGCGTCAGCGTCAGCGTCATCGGTCTTTATGGGAGAAGCGAGCGACGGACAGACGTTCCAACAAACGCCGCATGCCGCGCTGGTCACCGCCATTAGTCCGCCGCCCGCCCGCTCGCTTCATCCTTCTCGCCCAGGCGGTCCGTTCCAAGCCTCAAATCTCTCTTTCTCTCTATCTCTCTCTCTAAACAAAAAACCAAAGGAAAAAAGAAACGTTGGTTCATCTCGGCGTCCCACGAGGGAAATAATGATGATGTGCTGCGTCTCTGATTCGATCTTTATCTCGATGCCTTAAAGTTCCAAACAGAGGCATGTCTCTCAACGCAACACCCCATCATTTCCCGGAACCCAATTGCGCTGAAATCCTGAAGTCAAGGTAGGTAGCCTTGGGCCATCGTTCGGGGGGCCATTGCAACCTCAGAATGCCCCTAGAAATTATAAAAATTAGGACCCGTCCTATCTCCGTCGCGGCTGTGTCGGACCCGGGGGGGGGGGGGGGGGGAGGTGGGGTTGGCGGGGGCCGGGTGCTTCTTCAACTGTACGGCATGGAGCTCGCTACCTCTGTGTACCTTACTGCCAAGTACGTACGTACCTCTTGGTTATTGTATCCCCCTCATCTCTGCTGACTGTACCTTACCTTACCTTACCTTACTCTAGCTTATTGCCGAACTGGGACAACACCGTAGGTAGTGAGTTGAGAGCCACGAGTTATCCGAGCAGCAAGCGTACTGGTCCCATGTGGTCTCTTGTCGGGCAAACATTGGGGCAACCACCAGCAGCAGCAGCAGCAGCAGCGACAACAACACAACGCAACCCCCCATGTGCAAACACACAGCAAGTCTGTCGCCTCAACTGAAACTGGGTAATTATCTGCGGCGGCCGATCGTTACCCGTTGCCAGAGTCCTAAAGAGCCCGGGATCCAGGTTTCCAGTCCGGGTCGGGTCTAGGTCCGTCGCGACGGGAGGCGGGTCTTCAATTGCCCGCCCGGGCCTAGTGCGGGTCCAGTCGACAGAAGAGGCTTGGCTTGGGTTGAGTCGATATCGCCCCTCTTCCCGTGCAATTCCAATAAGATGTGAAGATGCAAGCCGTCATGGCCTGTGTCGGGCAACTGCATCCTTCCACTTCCTTCTCTCTCTCTCTCTCTTTCTCTCTCTCTCCCTCTCTCTCTCTCACACTCTCACACACTCTCTCTCTCTCTGTGTATGTGTATGTGTGTGTGTGTGAGACTCTCCATTGAAAGCCTCAGACTCTTCTGTCTCACTAACCCCGAAATGGACGTAAATGAGCAGATTGAAGATTGTTTTGCCGTCCTGCTGGTTGCTATTTGGTCTGGGTCACGATGCAACCCGCGTGCGGTTGGGAAAACTGGCATGGAATTGATGGGCACAAAAGGGCGTTGAAACCTCAACCATCACCCACCAATCTGCCTATCCGCTTTGTATATTACGCACCGCCCCTCTGTGCAGAGTAAGGTTTCCGCACACAGTCACACACGCGCGCGCTCGCGCTCGCGCGCCGATCTTACGCCCGTCGATCCGGCAGACTCGGTAAACCATCTTTCGACCTCACACGGCTTTTGCAACGGTTCCACGGGCAGGCAGCTGTAATTATCGACCCCGGGAAACGGGGAATTTGGAAAGGACGACGACGACGACGACGACATCTCCCGTTAACTATGGGGGCCCCTTCTCCCAGCCTTACCTTACCTTAGTTGTACAACCCACGGACCGGTTGCGTCGCGAGTGCGTGCGAACGAGCCTCGACACGCCGGTACCCCAATCATGAAAGGCATCGTCGGTTTTTTGGTGGTTTTTTTGGGCCAAGTGCCTAGACGTCTGTACCGTAGATGATTGCTCGAATGCCAACCGTCGCTCCTGGCCTGGCGGGCGGTGCCGCAGCGTCTCGGTCCGGCACCGGCTCCGGCACGGACTTGGTCGAGCTGCAATGCCCGGGCCGCCCAAGAGAGACACACACCCGACGCGGGAGACGGTTGAAAAGGATGCCCGGGCGCACGTTGCGGCAGCCAGACGACAAGTCGCACAGTCATTCTGCCGCTGAATAATAATTGAAATGGTGGTGTATAATCGCGAGTCTCGCCAGCCTCTTGGTATCGGATCGCTGTTCCCGGGCAGGGGTGGAAGTTCCCCAGCCGGCTCGGGTTTGGACACAGCCAGCACCCCTCTCCCGTCTCCTCCAACTCCGCTCGGCTGATCTTGACATCACCGGCCGGGAACCGCCCCCCGGCCACGGCCTCACTTGGCGGGCAGCGCGTGCGCCCATTGCAGCTACTGTAGCATCCAATCGTACCCCTGGCCGCGGCACCCCCCC
>JAXCEF010000349.1:0-59244 GCA_037178605.1 Colletotrichum euphorbiae
GAGTCGTTCTGCTGTTGGTAGGATGACGAATATTGACAGCGCAGCTCTTTCTGATGATTCAACACACTGATACCGAGGAGGAGACGCGGTCTGCGAGTCGAGTTGTGAGAGTTTTGCGTTTCCAAACAGGACGGGCGAGATCGGATGGTTGAAGTCTCGGGAAAAATCCATGTCAGATTTGTGGTTTTGGATATCGGTTGCCCCGTATCCATCCGTAGGGGAAGAAGGGAGGGAAGAACCAAGGACGGACCGGCAGTCCATTGGCATTTTGCGTCCGATGATGAATTTGGCCCCTTACTTTCTTTTACACTACAGTGCCGTGTCGAAATTTTCCGATGTTTCCCTAGAGAGGGAGGGGGAAGCGGCGTGGCGTTCACCCCCGGAGGACATGGTTATGTATGCATGGCTTTGTGCGCTCACGGGGTACTGGGTTTTTGGGCCCGACAAGCCAAATCTGGGGTTGGGCGAAGGCGACCTCGGTAGTCTCTCATCAATCTCCCCCCGTTGGTCTTGAAGTCCTGGGCTGTGGTATTTTCTCCGGTCGCTCTCTCTCTCTCTCTCTCTCTCTCTCTCTCGCAGGGCCAGGCAGCCGAGGCGACGATAGCTTGTGCCCGTTTAAAAGAGAAGTTGAGGGTACGCGTTAGCAGCAGATCTGAGCTGAGCTAGGCTACCGTCGCGGTTGCGCTGAGGGTGGGTGTGTTTTTTTGTGTTGTTTGTTGTTGGCGCGCACGGCACGTTGCCAAAAGAGAAGCGCCCTTAAAAAGATTTCGCGCGTAATAAGGCTCGCGAAAGGAACTGGTTTTTTTTTTCCCCCCCTGGTGCAGTCTTTGTTGGCGTTTACATGGCGGCGCGGCGGGGCGGGGAGGGCGATTCGGCGTGCGTTGAAAGATACGTTTGTTATTAAAGGAAAAAAGAAAAAGAAAAAAAAAAGGCAGGATGTAGTCGTGGCGGCGGCGCAGGTGAGGATATCCAAATGGTGGCTGATATTGGCTTTCGGGGATTGCGGGGTGTGGGGATTACACGAGGTTCAAGTTAGACGGCATGAGGATCTGGACAAGTTGCGAGGATTGGTCGAGACTACACCTGTCGCCTGACATCACGAAATCAGTTTCACGACGACGGCAAGCTAGATTACAGCCCACTCCAAAAACAACCAACTACTACTATACCTCGCCAGCAACGAGAGGCGGTTGGGGCACGCAATAGCGTCTATTGATCAGATTGATGATGAAGAGCATCATTTAGCGGCAGTCTACGGGGCGGCGCCCGGAGAAGCGCGATGAAAACTTGCTGAAGCTCGATGGGACTAGCGGATCGAACACCTCAAGTCGTCGTGTAAGTGGATTGGACCGCAGGCTCCGTAGACGATACGACACGACACGACACGACACGACACGACACGTTCGCGCCGTCTGTTCACAGGCACCCACGCGGCGTGTTCCGCGACGGAGCGGAGGCCAAAAAGCCTCGCCATCGGGACTGGTTCCGCCCGGTTTTCCCAAGGGGATCGAACGTGGAGAATGGGAACGTACTCCAATTCTTTTTTTCTGGGTACGACGTGGAGGATGAACTTGCTGGAGGGGTTTGGTGTCTCTACGCGAGAACTCGGCGGCTTTGTGGGGAGAAATGATCTTTGTTTCGCCGGGAGGTGGATTGTTGAAGAAAGGCACGACTGCGCATTGAGGTCACGATGAGGCTCTGGTGACGGGATGGGATGGGACTTCCTGGCTTTCCGTGTGGGAAAAAAAATAAAATAAAACACACACACACACACACACACACGAACTGCTTGACTCGGGATCAGGGGAAGAAGATTTGACGGGGAACTTGGGCGTCGGACGTGGAGATGCTTGCTCCAGTTATGAATTTTTCAATCTGGGACCCGGAATCTAGAACGTCCGAGGTGTGTGAGTTACCTGAGATGCCATTCCTAGGCAGAGGTCGTCGAGGAATATGCCCGAGGTAGTTTCGAACATTTGAGCGGCAATAGCGAAGACGGTCGACAAGACAGACTGTCGGCAATTTTATTTGACACATGCAAAGTCAGTCACGCGATGGCAGCGTTACACTCTGTTGAAAAAAGAGAGTCGGGAGTTACCGATCGACCGGGAAACCTTCCATGTCTTGTCCTCCCCGAACTGTACGACCATGCCTAGGGACCACAGTCAACTTGATACGCCGCGAATCGCACCTTTGGGTATTGGCAAATCGCTCTGCACATTGGCAAAACTCAAACTATGACAAGTGGGCGCAGAATCACATCGATCGAAGCTAGCTTTAGTTATGCCCGTGATTTGTCCCTGTTATAGAGAGAACAAAGACCACGTGCCGAGTTTTTTTAAAAAAAAAATTGCGACCTGTGTAATTATTCGCTACAACATCGGGCACACACAACCCCGCCGGAGATGCTGGCCGGTCTATGCCGAACCTAGCACGCAAAAGACCGCCGCCGAAGACCCGGCTCATTCGGTGCACCGGGAACAATTCTTGGGCGGCAGTCCATTTGGGGAATGTGGCCGAGACTCAAACTGCCATTTTGCAACGGGAATGCTTCGGGCGCGGACACGAAAAGAAAGAATTGAATGCGACAACGTGTCAGTCATCATGTAAGAAGCGAAGTTCCGAGGAGCAAAAAGGATGGTCGTGGAGGTTTGACGAAAATATCTCGGTTCCAACTCCGGTCTTGTCGATGTGACAGTTTCAGGTCGTAGCGTGTCTAGACCGTTCTTTTTCTTCCCCCCTTATCCCAGTTCACGAGGACGGCCACGGTAATACGGCGCATATGAAAACTGATAGAAAGCTGAGCAACAGCCGCAGCAAATGCAATTGGAGCTTGCTCCGTCTTTTTGCAGAGGATAGAATGAGTCAAAGCTCGGTTGTCCCCAGCCTACGCGCGGTCTCCATTGCTCTCCAAAAGTCTGGGATGCGGGTAACTCCACATGTAGTGTACGTGTAGGCCGTGGTGGAGAGAGAGAGAGAGAGAGGGGGTGTGCCATTGCCCATTGAAAATATTCTCAGGGTTTTTTTTATTTCTTTTATTCTGAATATAGTCTGAATACTTTCGCAGTTGTTGGGCCCTCTCCGCTTTTTGGGGGCCAGAACGAGGGGTGCTGACAAAGACAGGGTATCTGAGATATACTCTCCCGTTGATTGGTCCAATTAGTTTTCGCCTAGTCCCTGAATCGGGATGCGTTGCACGTGGTGTTGATGACCTGTGCGCTGGGTGGCTCAACAGGGTGGAATCCATAGAGTAGTCGGAGTACGTAAGCCACCTTACGAGGGAGCTAAGTCTGTGCCGGCATTTTGCCGAGCGGAGAACCAAGCGTACCCGGCCGAGGTCCGACTAGATGAGGCTCGAGCGGGTGTGGCTTAGTTTTCCCCTGCTTTGATTCAGGGTGGGGGGCTGACGAGTAAGTTGGAGGTCAACTGACCGCGGACAGACGGGAACTACCTTACGGGGTGAGAAGCGCGGGGAAATGTCCGCGTCTCGAGGCCTCTTTGAGCAGGGTTCCGAAGCATCCACTGCACCCTTTTGCATTTTCAACTTGAGGCAATACAACGCACTACTTTTTTAGGCTTAAGTAATAGCCTTTCGCTAAGGCTTCTAATTAGCTAGAACTAGTAGGCTTATACCTGAATAAGTAGGTATATACTACTTAAAGCTTAATATATATATATATATATAGATTAATATTAAATAAGTAGGTAAATAGATATATCTTAAGATATTTAGTATAGAGTATATAAACTTAAATTTTAAGAAAAGTATTATAAGTTATAGAAATACTTACATAGTATAGTAGTTAGTAGTTTAGTAAAATATTATAAGGAGTTTTATATATCTAGGTTTAAATCCTTCTTATAAAGTATTTTTATATATAGGTATAATAGTATAATTAGTAAGTTTAAGAATATAATGATTTTTTTCTTATGTAGAGAATTATATACCCAGATTCGCTCTCAGTATATATTAAATAGGTATAGCGTTATACACTACCCCGCTTTAACCGCTTTTTTAGCGAATACAGAAGCACTGGTTTTTTAGGCAAAAGCAGCATTTTTTGGAACCCTGCTTTGAGGCTTGGTTGTGTGGCCATGTGACTCTATGACGAAACGCCCGGTTGAGTGTCAATACTTTTCGTTTCTTGTCGTTCGTCTCAATATGCCGCGCCACATTCCGGCCGGGATATGCCCGAGATGCTGGATGATCGTAGCCACCTGGACGATAATAGGCTTTCTTGGCCGCGGAATGTATATGCATGGCGAATCCTGCAGGGTCCTTTCATCGGTCATCTCGACATTCCGCTATGGCAAGAACTCTTCCGCTAACACGTCTCTCAGCTCAACTACCCCTCCGGACCCGGAGCGGGGGCTGATGAGGAGCTTTACAAGGGGGCAGTTGAGGATGGATGGCACTTTTTCCTTTTTTCCTTTTTCTCATGTCAAATTTTTTTTTTGGACTTGGTGCCTCACACCTCCTCCGTATGACTGATATTGTAGAGGGGCTCTTAGCTAGGTTGGCGTTGCTGCCCAAAAGCACTTGCTTACACCTTGTCACCCCGTTGATACTTCAGTCGACGAGGCATTTTTATGTTTGTTGTCACTGGAGGAGACACTGCAGGAGGCCAATTCGGTACGTCGAGAATTTGAAAATTCTTTCTCGTGCTCAAACTGTTCATGCCCCCCCCCCCCCACCCTAGAGCAGAAAAGCGAATTTGATAGCGTAGTATCCGTATGCATGCCTGATGACTCTTCCTTTTCGACAAGGCGCTGAAGTTTCGCATGAAGGGACCCCGCGTTCGACTGCACGTAATGGAGGCCGGTGGCAAGGGCTGCACCTACGTTTGCGGGGTCAATCGGCTCGACTCTCACTTGAGCAGGGTTTTTTGCGTGCTCCACGATGTGTAACCTGGAAGGTCGTCAGACAATGTACACGGAGAGTGGTTGAAGAAACGGGCGGCAGAGAATCCTTCACCGCATGGAGATGACGAGGATGGCGATGGCGGTTAACAATAAGGCTGGTCCCGAGGGGCTAGCTTCAGCTGCCGGGCAGGGGTTATCCGGTGGTGTGTGACACTCGTTTACATATTTAGTGTTGCATCGTCTTCAGTTGCTTCGGCGGCGGGAGAGGAGTTGGGTGGTGTCGAACTGTCTTGCCGTGTTGCGTCGTTGACCGCTTGCCAACGCCATGGCCACGGGGATTGGGCTTCAGGGGATTTACTAATCGTCAGGATGTAGTTGCAGTTGTCCTTGACTAGGCGTATGTGTTCAATTTCTCCCGCCGCAAGCGTCTTGAATTGCATATGACGGATCTCCTCCTCGCATCGCGGTCGAACTGTCCGGTGTTGATTCCAACACCTGAGCCTAGAACGAAGCCAATGTGTGGTTACAGAGTCTTCTAGCCAGAGGGCCCCGTTTGGATGCGTTGGAAGCGCAGCGACTTGGTTGGCAGTAGTTGGCTGAAGAACTCATGGAAAACGTCCGGCCTGCACCGCCCGGCGTCGGGATGCAAGGCCCGGGGGGGCAACGGCGCCATAGGTAGCTCAACTTCTGCAAGGCCAACAAGTCAGGATGGAGAAGGAAAGGTAAGGCGAAAGACATGCGGAAAGGCTGTCAGGAGCGCTGCTGCAGGCCACCCACCACCTCAACCAGAAATCTCACCTCGCTGGTTGTACTCCATCACCACCCATCTCTTGATGGTTGCTGCGTGCCCCTCCACCTAAGGTGACTTCAAGGTGAGAACCCACCACACTCTTTCACCCAGGCCCTGCTGAGTGCTGTCGTGGCAGCCGGCCAGCCGAGCGAATAGGTTCTTCACCGACTTTTGGCATGCATCGGGCATCCTCGAGTGTGATGGTTTTTTTTTTTCGCGCTTCAATTGCGCCCCCACCCTTCGTTCAAGACCCATACAACGCAATGAATACACACTAGAATATCTCGAAGTCCAGAGTGGGAGGGGGTGTGGACGACTATCTCGACGTTGTAGATGTGTTCCCCCCTGAAGTATCAGGACGGCACGAAAAAGAATCACAAATCACGAATTTCAACGCGCTAGTATTTTGTTGAACTTATTCACCCTCAATTTCCAATATCCTGTTTTTTTTGGGCCGGCCGGCCCAGCAGCGTTCCCACACACTTGGAGAACGACAGACGTCCAAAACAGAGCCGAGATCGTTTGGGATGGTTTTACTGTTCCCGTAAAAGATTGACATGGAGCGCGCAAGATGGGAACAAACATTCCCGAGGGTGAGGAACCCACGGGGCGATGACGTTATCGCCTACCCCGGATTCGGATCCAGAACCACCCGCCGATCCCTTCCGTGGACGCCCGGAGACAGCTTTGTACTCGGCAACTTTCAAGATTTTCTTCTGGTCTTTTGCCTCTTTGCCTCTTTGCCGCTTTACCTCTTTTCCCTCAGGTCATGTATTGCTTTTCATGAGGTGTTCAGAAACATTAACACAAGGGTTGAAGCTGCTGATCCGATCTGAGTTTTCTTTCCATTGAATCCTCTTTTGGACCCCTATTCTCCACCAGTCGACATCATCGACGGGGAAACAGTTCATGTTCTCGCCCTTCTGAGACCCCGTCCCATCGTGCCTCCAACAGTGAGCACATGGTGACCGTGTCAAGTTTCCCCAGAATCGATCAACGTCTGGTGCCATTGCGCCAACTTGGATCTGGCGATCTGATGAGCGGTGGATCGTGGGTCTGTCAATCCACCACTGGCCCCCCCCCCTCACTCTGGGCCCGACAACGACAGAAAATTCAAATCCCAAGGTTGAAAGGATGGTGACATGATGTTCCGCGAAACGAATCGCACGATGATCAGTCCCAAGGCTGGCGTTGGCACCTGTCTATCATCGACGATGGGGGAGTTGATGTCATGCCGACCATCTGCTATTGGAGCGTTTCTACCCGCCGCCAACTGCCGTCGTCCTTTACGCGTTGCGTTGCCGACTCAGATCCGGTGTCCCTTGCGACAGCGTGGCTAATTCTGTTTCTCGACAGTAATGAAAAAAAAGTATTCTGGTCTCCCCTCTCATGAATCCGACTTTTTTCATGAACTGGGCGTAGCTCTAAAGGGGTCAACGACTCAGAAGCGACGCTACTTTGGGTACTTCGTGAGATACTTCTGACAGTGGTAGTGTTACTTGAATCCCGTCAGTGACATGGATGATGTAGCTTTTGCGCTATTTCAAGACCGGCTTTCGTTCCGCGCTTCGGTTTCAACCCGTTCATGATGGCCAAACTCACTGACTGGTTGCCTCCCCTTCCAAACAGGAAGGCAAAAGGGAGTGAAGTGACCAAAAGGTTGGGAATTCCGAAGCGCCTGTCAACACAAACAGCTCTATGAGACGGAGAATGAGATTGGCAAAACCACTTTAATTGCCGCGCTGGTAGGCCGGGTGCATTGCAACCTGAATAGCTACAGGGACCTCTAATTAGTCAGCTCCAGCATCTCATCAACCGCCTCCCCGGACGCGTAAGATCAACAAGTGTTGGGAGATGCACCGATTGCCCCAACATATCCAGACCCCGACATCACAGACGAAGGGAGCCATGTCGGCCACGCGACCGCATTCGAACGCTTGTCTGACCCCGGGAGCTTGGGAATGTTTGCTGCTCAGTCTATGGGCCTGCTCTCATTCGTCGGCTCAATCTACTTCACACTCGCGATAATGCTCGCCCATTACCTGCACCTTTTCACCGAAAGTCCAGATTTCCTTGCCCAACCAGAGCTACATACCCGTTTGGCCCAGGCCTCGTCCTAACTCGGGTAAGGAAAACGAACGAAATAACCTTTGGCGAGTCCATCCTGTTACCACTCAACAGCGTCGGTCCTTTCACGGCACACACAAGGAATGAGATGGCGGGAGGGTTTCGCTAGCAGCTCGGGGTTCTCTCCTCTTCGCGGCGTAGCTTGCGTCTGAAGCTTCTTTCACCTCCCCGGCTGTTACTGACAAGGGGTTTGGAAGTTCGCTGTCGCTCCCACCCCTCCATTACGCCATCCTGTCACTTCCGACCACCACCTTGAATCCTTTCTAACTCATACGGATAATTTTTATAGGTTTTTTTTTTTTTTCCCTTAAATACCTCCTCGCCTCTGCTACCCCCTCCACTATCCCCGACGAAGGGAAGGACGTATGTGTTTGTGTGTTTGTGTGTGTGTGTGGCACCCCCACCCTTCCAGAGAGCCTGTCTCAATTCATCCGAGCGCAGCCCGGCTTCCTTTCCCCGGCCCCTCTCCTCCGGCCACTCCTCGTTCCGCAGTAGCTTCCGGGACAGACTGCCTTGGTCGGAAGGTCACTCCGTTCACCTTCTAGAACTCTTCCATCGGCCAAAGAGATCGGCGGCCGCGCCAACACCAACACCTGCCGGCAAGCTAGTGACCTGGTCCGGTCTGCTGCAGCATCCACGACGGTGGGAAATTGAGCCTTGTTAGTGAACAAAAGTACTCTAGGGACCATGTCTAGCGCACGGAAATGGTGTCCGGATGCGCTCACCGATACGGGGGTTTGGAAACGATCAGATCTTTAAGAAGGTTTTTTTTTATTCGTACTACACTATTGTCTGCTGATGTCCGTCATGTTCATGTTGTAATTAGCCTGTCGATCTGATGCGAGTCAGCTGCTGTTCAAACTTCACCCGTCGAGAAGGGCCATGCTGGGCCTTGCATCCTGCAATCTTCGATCCCAGGAAGTCGGGCTCACCATATCTCGCTCACTTGGGCGGTTGGGTGATCGCTGCCCGGATTATGTCACCAGCCACTGCGGCTCCGAATCCCACTGGATTCGTTCAAGCGGGCGAAAGAACAAAAGAGGCTTGCGGCGATGGGCAACGACTCGCATTCAGACGCACCGAGTCACACTTAATCCTGGGGCCGCGACCACCAACTCCAGTTTACAACCACGAAACATGCCTTACGTACGGACACGCAAGCTGCAGCGGCTCACGGCCCGAGGACGAGCACCGGGAAACAACACAAGCATCGGACCTGCAGAGCAGTGTTATAATTAACCTTCTATAGACTAATAACCAGCTATTTAATAATAAAGCCTAACTTATTAAACTAGAGTATTGTACCTAAATAGAGGAGTATAAGTATATTAGAAATAACCTAGTTAAGCTAAGTATTAATATTACTTTTTTAATTAATTAAATCTATTCTAATAAGGTCTTAAATAAACTAAATACTTACTTAATTCTTTCAATAGAACTTTAACCCAATAACTATTTAAGGTAATACTATATTTTCTAGGAATATATATACTTGATTTTATTTATAAAGAGGTTTTAATTAATAAAATAGCTAATTACTTATCAAGAAATTTGAAGGAAAGCTATATGAATAAGAACTCTGTCCCTAATAAATAAGAATATTTAAATATTTAACTTCTTAAATATAATTAAAGAGATAGCTTTAGAGTTTTATATAGGACCTACTTTTATATTCTCTAAAAGTAACTTTAGAAATAAAGATTAAATAGCTACAACTAGATAAATAAACTCTAATTAAATTACTAATATCTAATAGATTCATACGTTTTATTATTAGACTTATACTTTCTATTTAAACTAGCTTATTATATCTAAAGCTCTAATAGCTAAACTAACTAAGAGCTTAAGCTTTATAACTTAATAGAGAAGTAATAAGAGTATTATAACTTTTCTAAGAGATTTATCTAAATGTCACAGCGTGGTTGTAACTAGCCTGAGTTTCAGGTTATATAACTGCTAAGTTATATAATCTATAGAAAGCTCTAACTTATAGCGTAGGTTATAACTAGCCTGAATTTTAGGTTACATAACTGCCAAATTACATAATCTATAGAAAGCTCTTTACTCTTCTATATCCACGCTAGCCTATACTTAGACTTTTCCCTTCTTCAACTCAGAATCGAGTCAATACAGCATAATTGAAGCGCGCCAGCCTTCGGCCTTTCGCTGTCCGTGACATAAACCTTTATTATTTAACTTTAAGTCCTCTAATTATTAAAAAAATGAAAGGTTGAATATCTAGCTTTTTAAATTACACTAGGTTTATATCTTTATAGCTTTCTAAGTATTGCTAAGGTTTTATAACCCCAAGTTGAATTTAAAGATTTAAGGTTATATTAGTCTTATAAATACTAGATCTAGAAGATATGAAATAAATATAATGTTTAAAAGTATTAGTAATACTAAAAAAAAGAAGGTATCTAGAAGGATAGCTAGTAAAAGAGGAACAATATAGTAGACTAATAAAGTAGGTTATATAACTAAGATTATAGGACTACCTATTAGATCTATTGCTCCTACGCGCTAGGCTATAGGCCTGATACCTAGGTTGGGTCTAGCTGGGCGAATATCCTTAATAGGTTCAGTTACTAACTCTTATAATTTAATAGATTTAGTGCAGGATGTAATTAAATCATTATATTAAATATCTCTAGCATAATTTATAGGATAATAATTATTAGCACAGGAGATGTTTTCTTATAAAATAAGAAGTAAGGTAAGGAGATAGAATAGGTATAGGATATTTAAATAGGATAAATAGGTAGAAAAACCATATAAATTCTAGAAAACAACTTAATATTCAAATAGAGAGAAATATATAGATATCGAAAGATATATATTTTTAATGTGTATCTTCAAAATCTAACGCGCTAGAAGGCGGGAAAAAAATCAATATATATAAACTGCATTTTTCGCTAGACTTCGCAGTAGTACGTACTTAACGCGTAAGTAGTACGTACTTGTGACGCGTACGCGCTTATTGAGTGTAGGCGATTACTAAGTATAAATTCTATAGGATTCTAAATTCTGTGGGATTATAAATCCTGTCGGATTTTGCACGCGCAGTACCTAAACCTTTTCTTCCTTTAAGTTTAAATTTAGAAACTTTTACCTCTATCCGAATAGTATACTAATATATATTATTCGAAGCGTATGTGAGAGAAGAATTCAAATATAATCTCTGTTCAACTATATCTCTAATATTCATGAGTTATAGTAGGTTAAAGTTATAAGAGTAAAAGTAATATCTTTTACTATATTCCCTATAATAATAACATAGGAAATATAGGGAAATATGGTAAAGAATATTGGTTTTACTCTATTATAAACTTATATTGCTATATCTATATAGAAACAAAAGAGATAGTAAAATAAAGCATATATCTAAGCTCACCTCCAAAATATACTTTGAAGAGGATATATCTTATTACTATTTAGATACGAGTGAATATATTTCAAATATAAACTTAAGAGAAGAATATAAAAGTCAAGGTTTAGATATTACTATAGCATATATAATCCTATAGAATTTATACGTAGTAAGCGCACGCATAGACTTAATAAGCGTATATAAGCTTATACTTAGACTTAAGAAGTATAGAAAACGTATGCTTAGACTTAGTAAGCGCATAAATACGCTTTATAGATATAAGGTTAGGTAAAAATAATTATTTATATATATTAACCTTTTTCCTAGCTTTTTAGCACTTTAAGTATAAGTAATTATATATAATATATATACTTATTAATATTTATGTTTTCCCTCTATTTAGATAATATGCAACAAACCTGAAAAGTTACCCTTGTATACTATTCCTTACTAGAATTCTATCTACATTATGCTAGAATCTTTTCTACTTCTCCTCCTACTTTCATAGCCGCGTAAATAAATAGTACTAACTAATAGTTTATCATAGATATATAGTAATAATAAAAGTAAGTAATAATTATAGAAGAGAATTGTAGTAGTAGTAATATAGTTTATATTATAAAAATATAAATTATATAAACTTAGATCTTGCAATAGCTTTATTTTGAGATCTAACAAGGTATATCAAGCTGAGTAGACCTATATTATATAAGTAATATATATATAGCTTAGATATTCTAGTGCCTATATCTATACTTAAATATATGATATTTATATTAGTTATATGTTGTTTCTTTTCTTTCCATGTGTGTGCGCTCGTGTGTCATTTTAGCTAGTTATACATATATATACATCAATATATCGAATTATTCATTATGATCGCTGGCCATACTGTTGCTCAACAACGTTCATCCAATTCTGGGCGGGGCCAGTCGCACAACGGGCCTGAAATTGGCTCGAATTACTCCCGTGTTCCAACAAGCCTGCCCGCCCTGCCTTGCGTTCTTCATGGAAGATTTGAAAAGGTCATGACTAGAGACGCCGTTTCATTGCCGCAGGGGAACGCAAGCGCGAACTCTATCTCCGCCCTTCTATGCTTGCTGCGGTCCTTGGCTTTCCGCAGCTTGACATCCCCCTTACCAGGCTGATGGAGTGTACGAATTTCGTCCCAAGTAACACGAACCACGTCATTTTAATTTTCTCGTGGACAAGGTGTGTGAGGGAGGGTGTCTCGAGGGACATAACTCGGGGAAAAGAAACAAACCTCTTGCGATAATGTTAGAGAGGGTGTCGTGCGGGACGACCGACTCCGCATGGCGAGGAAGGTCTACCGAGTCAGGATCGCAGAATCTTAGAGCAGGCAAGTGTGATATCGCAATGGGACCCCAAGTGTCCAGCTTCTTCACGAGACGAAATGCAGCACCGCGTCTCTGCGGGATGTTGCGAAGGGAGCCCATGTTTCAAGGCGGCAACGTCTCTCTATCTTGGACAATCCGTCAACAAACTCCGCGAGATTCACGTGTCAACCGTTCTTCGTACCTTTTGCCGTCCGCAGCCCAGCAAACCTGTGGGCGCGTTGCGGGAGCTTCACAAGCCCGCCGTCACCGTCCGGTCGTATGGGCTCCATCCGTTATCCCGGACTTTCAGCCCCGGGGAACGCGTACTGCTTTCCCGAAGCGGCTGCGGTCCCGACCCGCACGTCCTGCAGCTGACTGCCCGGTCCGACGCAGCAAAAGTCTACACCGTTTCCGTTCCTCAGTTCCCTCCTAACCTTGGCAAATACCCAAGGCTCGGTCTCGTGCGCAATCGATCCCGAAAAACAAGGTAACTGAGCATGTTTTGGCCGTCGCGGCGAAGCCAAGTTTCCTCGGACACGGTAATTCTTTTCCTTCCCCTTTGGCTGCTGGACGGTACGTGGGCCGTTTAGGTTTCCGATGTGGGCGGCGGACTATTTTCCGGCATCTACTGTTGGATCACAAAGGCGGACCGGACTTTTGTCGAGTCTATCTTCGTGTTTTCAAATTTGCTGAAAGACTTGGCTTTGACACCCAGCGAAGCCGAGCGGAGCCAGTCGGAAGGCTGAGGAGATGTCTAGCCCTGCCTTATTAATCCCACCCTTCCCCCGGATGAAACCTTCAGCATGGAAGATTGGGATTTTACACAAGCTTAGCACGCCTGTCTTCTTCTTATACCCCAGACCACGAACTCCAAATCGAGACAGGTGATGATGCGCTGGTTGCCGGCAGCAGCAGACGGCAATCCAGTTGAACACACAAGTACCATGTGGCTGAGAGCAATTAAGGAACTAGCTCGATATGGCATAGATGTTATTGCTGCCGCCTTGGTTGGGCATTGTTTCAAATTTCAATGACTCTTGACTTTGTTAGTTCGGGTCAATTCCCAAACGCTTCTCTCAGATGATCAACTAGTAGTATCGGCAAGGGAAAGTTTTGGCTCGTAGTCACGAGAGGGGATGAGTTAGTCGCCACCATTCTCGCCCATGCATGGTGTTCAAGGATGTATGTAAATGGCCAAAAACAGGCGCGCTGTTCAGATGAAGCCTTTCCGTCTTAGATTCGAGTCTATTCGTTCCGAAGTTTGCAGCAATTCGACGACTCGATGTCGGGCGTAATTACCGTTTCAGAAACCCCAAGGAAGGTGCCAGTGATTCCGTGGACTATTCCGAGGTTATTGTTGCTGTTCTGAGGTTGGGGAGAGATGATGCCGGGACTGGGGCAAATCGGACCCGATGCGGGGTGGGGGGGGGGCACACGGAGCGTTGCCGCTCGGCGTGGGCCTCCGCCCGTCTTCATGGGACCGCATCGGCTACACGCATTCTGCGGCTGCCTCTTTGCATTTGTGTGTTGGAATTTTTTTTAAGAAAAAAATATCAGCACTCTGGATCTACGTTACAATCGTGCCATCAGGTTAAAATCACCTCGTTGTACACGTCGCTGTCGATGCTGACTTCGGCATCAACGCGTGAAGTAGACCCAACTAAGCACGAGCCGTCATGCATAAGAGGACGTATGATTCTCCATGCCATGAAAACAGCATGATATGTCTTCTTGAAAAGAATCTTATGTGCATTGCACATACGGTATCCCAGCCTGTCAGGAAAATGATCCCCCAGTGTAAGACAGTTTTAGGTGAATACACAAACTGCAAGTTATAACCCCGAGAATCCCGGTCCCAGCTCCCTCAACAAGAACGGAACACATTGTGGCGAAAACTGCCTTTCAATATAAAGTCTGGTCTGGACTGTGGCTCGTCCAGCACGAAGGAAAGTAAAGGGAGCAATGATCCTGCTTCGGTCCATAAACAGTTGATGCGGACAGGTCTTATTTCATTTGACATACTAAAGATGTCCTCGATATCGACTTTCCGTCAAATCTCAAGACAATCTGATCATGTCGAAGCTCAGTTACTATAATCAAGTTTTATGACATTGAGGTAATAGCCGTTTTCACACAGAAGGGCAAGGCCTTGTACCTAGTCGGCACACGTATTCATTTGGTGATACCTCCCCCATCGAGGTCAGTTAACAGCAGATGCTTCTAAATTTTATACAAACAAACTCAGCGGAGTATGACCATTTTCCTTTAACTCGAACAAGGCTTCATAGTCTGCCCCTGAGTGAGTGACTCGAGCACAGTTTGGCGGATGAAGCCTTACCTGTCTTGAATCCCAAAATCTCTGGATCTCGATCGGAACTCGCCTCTTGGAGCTGAAATTGATTTTGATCATCTATATGATATGTAGCACTATGTACTTCCAGACGGAGATTATCTTTTCGTCTTGTTGAAGTTGCCGAAGAAACAACACCGAGGCTTATAGGTTAAAGCCACAAGCACTCAGCCACGTTTGATTATAGTCATGGCTGTGCTGGCAGTGTGACGTCTCGAGGGCACAGGCCAGTCAGCTTGATCAAAGCATTCCAGTGGAAATGGACTTTCCAATTCCCCCTTGTCTTCGGCGTTTGATTCTGATGAATCTCTTCACGATCTCGAAGGACGGCAATCTAAGTAACTGGCATGCAAACCACACCGACTGACCAATACCCCAGACCAAACAATCTCGGCAACCATCCTCTCAGCTGGTCTATGCCACAAACATGCCGGAGACACGTAAGTCCCAATGGGGCCAGGTCGCCAGGATGCAGAGCAGGTGATGAGCCCAAAAAAGACATGGACAATATCGAGAGCTACGTCACCATCGCCGGACGTTGGGGGGGGGCGTCGCCGAAGCGCGTCGGCAAGATCGCATCTCGGCTACTGCAGCAAACAGCTCATAGCAGCTTGTCTTGCAGCTAGTCGAGACCGCGCATTGCCAACGGCCTTCCGGAGTCAACCCAACGATGCCAATGCCGGCAGCTCTCTGCAATACTTTTCTTATGCACCTCGGCACCTGACGCGGGCCAAGGCAGCTCTGGGTGCCCAGCTGCCAAAGCCCAGGCCGCCGATCCGTCGTGGACCTCGTAAGTCGCGACGGTTGACGCCAGGCAGGGAGGCAGGGGTTATAGACTCGCGGAGAGAGAGAGCGGAGAAGGGGAGAGCCGCGGAACCTCCAACCCTGCAAGTCGAGACCGCGCGACATGTGCGCATCAGCATCAGGCTTCCCGTTTCTGCTAAACGTTGATCCGCACGTCGCATTCTCTTTCTCGTGGCCGTGAAGGGTGACATTCCTGGGGAACATGATGGGCACTGGGAACTCATTTGACGTCGCATAATCAGCCAGCCAGCCGACGCCAATGCATCGCCGACCAGCCAAGCCGGCGATGCAAGAAGGACTTTTCTCTTATCCGTGTTCTGCTTCCGTCCTCTCGCACTCGTCGTCACACGACGGCGCAATATATGACATTGGGCATTTGAAACCTCCCCTATTTCATCTCATGTTTACGTAAAGGGACAGCAAGCCTCGCCCAGACAGAGTTTGCAAGGCCCCTCCATCACTTGACCATATTCCTCCCTTCCGCCGACGAAGACGACCCGTGATAGTACCATACAGTCTCGGGGCCAGGGATGGGTTCCGGGGAAAGCCAGAGACGAGGCTATCGGAAAGATGGACTAACGACAGCTCTTGGCCGACGGAGGAGGGACGAGCACACCGGGGAAAAACGGGCTCAGGGGATCTTTAGCAGCGGCAAAGACTGTAGACTGCGCCATCTGAGTAGGCACGCAACGACCTACCAGTAGGCTGTGTGGTGTGGTGCGCATGTTAGCGGACGACGCACGCTTTGATACCGCGGAACCCATCTTTTGTCAAAGCAGACCGTCGTTGAACTCTGGTCTTCTTTCCGGATGACAATCCGAACTGGTGCGATGGGCGAATTTGCACGCGCGCAGTCCTGCCCCCTTCTCCACGACGTCGCGCTCCCAGCCAGAAACGTTTGGTTTTCCTCGGTCTCATCTGTGATCTTGGGCCCCCCGGGGAAGTGCGGGTCTTGTTCCAGGCTGGTCGTCTATTTTCTGATATTCGTACCGTCTTCTGTCCCTGCACAGGTCCGTTCTCATTTATTCGATTATTTGTTTTTTTGTTTTTTTGACGTGATGTTTTGGGGTTTGGTTATTTGCATCAGTTTTCGCATGTCGCTAAATCGAGGACGTTTTCTCCATCTCGTCATCACATGCTATGTGACTTCTCCGTCTAGGGTTCCGTCGGATTACCTCCGGCAGCTTGGTTACCCCAACGCAGCCGCTGCGGGTAAACATGACACGCTGCTGTACTCTGACTGGGCGAGGCAGCATTGTTCTCCATACGTTCCTTTGCATCGGTCCGGTATCCTTTCTTTTTCTTAGTGTACAGAGCCTCCATCCCCCTGCCAAAGTTCCACAATTGTCACAATATAAAAAGATGAAGTGTAGAGAACGTTTGACTGAGAAAGCTGATGGCAATCGAAACGGAAGGGGAGAACATCGAGTCGTGCGACGGTCAGACCTTTGGCCCGTTCACTTAAACGGATGGGGGATAAGACAGAAAAAATAACAAGCTATTAAAAAATAAGAAATGAGCTTATTCTCCAATTTCGAGAAAAGAAAATAATTCCGGGAGCCATTCTAGAATACTACGCACGACATCTAATTATAACCAGGGGCTGGCCTGTTACAGAAACAAGACGTACCCCCGTCAGGCAAGGAGACGAGACCAATCTTGCTGCCACGTTTTTCTCCCTCTTTTTGCGCGCTCGACTCAAGCGGAGAATCTCCGCATCAGGGAGAGGTGGGAGGGGAGGGTGCGCACCAGTCCCAAGGCCCAAAACCTCCCCTTCCTTGCAGAACGGCACCCGGCTGCGGAACCGCGCTCCGGTGCCAGGCAAACCCCAGCCTCAGGAGCCAGCTCCATGACTCGCAGCCGCGGTTCCTGTGTTGGCCCTTTGAGACAAGCCGTCCGGCGTCGACGAATCGACGATGGCACTCTGGTAGTACCGCTTGGTTGGGGGAACTAAGACCGGTCTCTTGCAACCGCCAATTAGCCACAACATGGTTTGTCTCGTCTCTGGAGGTTGTCTTTTCGTTTGATGGAGGGTTCTGCGAAGATCAACAAGGCTACGTACGAGTCAACAGGTTGCGTCGTCTTCAATCAGGCAGTTTCTGACTTTCTTCGACATGTCGTCGCTGTGTGTCCTGCGCAATCGCCACGCCACGCCTGAACGCCCTTTGGACGCGATCCGCGATCAGCAATCACATGGCGAGGCGATCCAGACCGCGATATCAAGCGCTCAGCAGCACACTGAAGAAGAGAGAGGAACGTGCACCGGCGCACTGCTCTCCGGAACCTGACTCTGCCCTCCATCTCTTTCTCTCTCCTTTTACAGGGACGTTTTGAAGAGTGCATCCAAGCGGCCCGCTGTCGTCGTCCAGGGCAGAATTCTTGGGACGATCGGAGGGGCTACGGAGACTCTCGCGAGGGCCAGACGACTCCGTCGTGAACCAAACCGTGGGCTATTGCGTAAAAGGGCTCATACCGAGGGCAAAGCTGACACAGGCCACTTTGTTTGGTTCACGAAAGCACGAAAGGTGTTTCGTGATGCAGACGAGTTTTCTTCCTTTCCCCTTGCGAAGTGGAGTACTGTACGATGCCCGGCAATTTGGTCGTGAGTCTTGACAGGTCGGCAACCAAAGCGACTAAACCGTCCAGTATCTGTACCTGCATTCTGCAAAGTCTGGCATGAAGCTACGGCGTTATGGCGGCAAAATCAAGGAATCTTTTCTCTTTCAGTTTAGTCTCAATGATGGAGGGGGCATTTTCTTCAAGACGAGTCACCATTCGCGAATTTGTCACCAATACATTTTGCTTCGAGTCAGAAGAGCGTGGTCGACCATCACATCATGAGTTGGAACATACTTTTCGTCGTTATTACGTCTTCTGCATTGCAAAATGCGCTACGGAGCTCAGCCGCGTGGCAATCGAGTATTCCGAACATTGCCTCCTCACCTGTTCGCCTGTTCGCCCCAGGTTCCGGAGAAAGTATCGGTTGCACCGCGGCTTCTTTGCGGATATGAAGTGCCGTCCCCCCCCCCCCAACCCCCCCCCCCCAACCCCCAAACTCACCCAGGCGAGGCCCTTTCCCTTTTTGCCAAGGGGGCGGTTCCTAAGTGAACGGATATGCCCCTCCCATGAACCGGTTACGGCTACGCGAGCGGCGAGCGTGCCCTGAGCGCTTGCGCTTGCGATTGCGAGTGGAGAGTGAAGAGATTCGGCCGATTCTTTCGCGAGGGAGGTGGAGTTTCTCCCCCCTTCAACCTTGGGTATCCTGGACTGGCAATTCGAAGCCCAAACGATGGCAGGGAGATGGCCGTTCGTCGGGCGTCAAAGGCGGAGAGGATAGAGGGGTGCAATTCTCTCTCGCAGGCTCTTCCTTGATGGGGAGCCAGCGAGCCTGAGCGAGGGTTGCAGGCAAAGCACGACCCCTGTCAGCCTCATTGAACTCTGGCATATGATCGCGGTCAAGTCCGGCAGACAGCTTGCCCTGGGCCATGCTGCCACCCCTCCTCCGAATCATCGGGTCCAAGCCGACCTGTCACGCCTCGTCAACGCATTCCGCGAAGAGGCTCTGCTGTAATTGCTTTTGTGGGGTAGGTCCACGCCTCCCCGGGCGAGGGGTCTCTGTCGGGACAATTACCGGTCGCTTGGGATGTTGCATGCTTCGCCGTCGTCGTCTTTGGTCTGAATTTGGAAGACGGCAATATGTTCAATCTACCCAGGCGGCTGTAGCTGCCTGTGGTCGGGATTACCGACCGAATTGGGAAACCTACAGGCGCGCCTCGGTATCAATACCGGCATCACTTGCACTGCTCAGAATTGCTTGGATGCAGTGACCGCTACTAACAAACTTCATTGACGTGAAATATCACGAGCCATCCACCATCCTGTCTCGAATCCGCATCGTAACCTTAATTAACGAGACCGATTGCCCGCTCCCCCCAACTCCACTCATGTGTGAGAAAGCCAGACACAGCGGTCCAGAACCCCCTCTTGCATGAAGCACCTCCTCCTCGTCGAACGCGGTCCTGCATGCGCATGACGGATGACGGGCGACGGGATTGGGGGGGGGGGGGCCGGTGGAGTCGTGTCTGGGCTGGGTCTCTGCCATCTATCTTCCCGTGTCTTGTCGTCCCAAGTCGAGGGACGGGAACAAGGCGTACGTAAGATGCTAATTACAAGCAACACGGGAAGAACAGGAAAGGTAGAATAAGTGACTCAGGTCATGGGGCCGCATCACTCGGACGGGCCCTCATTGGTCTGTTAGTTCTGCTCTGTCTTCTCTTGCTTGAATACTGAACTTCGGACGAAGGAAGAAGAGGCCATGTGTGTGCGTGGGTGATGATGGTTGATGGCGGGGCGGGTGAGGTGTGTCTACAGTAGAGCACAATCAAAGGGAGGACGATACCGGGCTTCGCAGGAGACAGAAAGGGCATAGGGTTCCCCGGATCGAGCTTTTGTCGAATTGGGGGCGTACTGTAATCCTTGGACCGGACGAAGGAGCTCACCTTATTTTTACTTCTGCGACGGGTTGGTCGTGGAGCAGGTCCTTGCGGCTGAATCATGACACGTGGAGCTTGGGGCAATTCACATGCTTCGAGGACGGGGTTTTTTTGGTGGTGGTGGTGGTGGTGATGGAGGTTGTTCATCCTCCGTCCAGTCATGATGCACTGACGAGTCACTTCTCTTCCATGTTGGGTTGGTATGTTACGGGAGGCGCGGGCGGATTTCACATGTGAAGTTCTGACGCGTCGACGTCAATCCGCATCCCGCCAGCCTTCTTGTTGGTCGCAGTTGGTCGCGCGCGGTGTCTGCATCAGCGGCATTCCGTGTTACGACTCATGGAATAGCCTGGAACGAGACTAATGCAGCGCGGTCGCTAAGGTGCAGGACGTCTGACGACGACGCAGGACGCTGCTTCACACAATTATCGCGGGCCAGTCGAATTGTCGGGAAACGAGTCGAGCAGAGGATGCTTCACGGCGCGCCCGCCTCCGCATCGGATCTCAAATCCGGGGTAAAAACGTGAGTCAAAACCTGGAGAAAACCCGGGGCATCTGAGAGTTAGAGAGGGTGGTGTATCGTTATCAGGCTACGGGCGGTCGAGTCACTCTGATACCAAAGGCGCCACCCGTGCGTCCATACAGGCCCTCGATTGATATCAGCGTTGCTTTTTTTTCCTTCTTCTTGTACCCGATACTACCAAGCATCACCCAGATGAAATGACCACCGTCTTCTCTGTCATAATCGTCATCGGTATTGATAGGCACGGGACGGAAGAAGGAAAAAAAGGCTGGGGCCTCTGCCATCAAGGAGCAGCTGAGCCGCACGGCATAGCGGGCAGACCGATCCGTCTGATCACCCGCCAATCCATAAAACAATTACCTGCGGTACCCATCTCACCCGTGAAGTGGAAAAGCGGGCACAGCGGGAAAGCAAAGAGGTGAAGGGTCGCACTGACGCGAGAGCACCACCCGGAGCAAGACGCCGAGCCGCTGGAGGCGAGCGTCCCGGGGCACCCACTCCGAGATGTGGTTCCTTCACCGGAGTGGACGCCGCGCCAGAGCTACGCCGGGGGACGACGTCGGAGCGGTATGATACGGGGATGCCACTTCACTTAGAAGATGGTGATTTCGAGTTTTGTTCTCTGGTCTTCCGGGTTGCCGCTTGACGGCGCCTCCGCATTGTTCGTCGATCAGTTTGGCAGCGTTACATCGCACAAGACTGGGTCTGGAGGCGATTCCGTTACAAGCGGGCAGGTCGGAACACACCCGACACGATGGCGGCGTTGCAGTGCCGCGGCTTGAACATCTCGATCGCGTATTTACCAGTTTCCACGCTACAGTTGAAGAGCTTGAATGACGATGTGCCGCTAGAAGATGCCAGCATTCGAAACCTCTCCGGGGAAGCTGAGCAGGCTCGCGAGCCTCGAGCTACCGAGCTAGGAGAGGCTTTGTTGCCGCCAACAAGACGCCAAACCGGCTGGCAGGCTGATGTTCCGTTGTGCTGATCCCCCGACCAAAAAACCAAATTCGATCCGGCTTGCTTCAGAGAGAGAGAGAGAGAGACTCACCTCGTACGTGGCCTGAGTTGACTGGATGCGAAACCCCTCGAAGATTAGACCGAGAACGTCCGCCGGGGAGGAGAAGATGCCACGGAATCATGACGCGTGCTGGTCACCGGAGAGAGTGCGGAAGAAGTTGATGCAAGGTATGGTTCAACTACGACAAGAATTGACAGGTCTTGTACTTCATATCCGCCCCTGCCACACCGGTATCCTATTCGGTGAACAACGGGGGGCCGAGCCGACACGTATGCGCATCCTGTCACGATTGGTGTCATCTGCAGGACCAGGTCCCAGGAAGGGGGGGGGATTATGTTAAAATCCATCCTAAATCCACCCCAAATCCACCTTCACCACGCCAAGCAATCCTGCCTGGTGTCTGCTAACCCCAAGCCCGAAACGCATCTCGCGGTCAGAAAAGAGCTGGAGGATTTGAATCGTGGGGTTTTTTTATCGCGGGGTGGGGAGTAAATTTAATATATCCGACTCTAAATGTCGATTTTTCGTTGTTCTACTGCCGTGAAAGAACAAAAGGGAATTAACAAAATAAAACAAATCATTACTTCTGTGTTATTTCTTACCAGTCACCCGAACCATTTCAGGGTGATGATGGTGGTGCGAAGCGCTTACGAATTTGAACCAACGGCACTATCCCTTTGATGTTACCAGTCGAGTCTGTGGATTTTGTCCCAATCACAGCGGGAAGCTGACTCGCTCATGCTCATGTGAAGATTTCGTAGAAGGTAACCGGTCCTATCATCTTTCCGTAGCGGCCTGTCACAATTGTACCTGAGGGCGTTGCTTCAGATGACTGACAATGCATAACGAATCCCATCCGGCCATCTACCGCCCTGCCGGCACTCCGGTCCCGAGGTGCTTGCCTCCGTTGGCCGCGGTGGCCGTCATCACCGTCGCGTCAGATCGCGATGGTGTAGGGTAGCCGCTTGGGAAACGATGATGGTATCAGCAAAAGGTTCTCATCGTAGCATACAAGGCGTGGAGACAAACACGATGCATTGCGACAGGTGATATGAATGTGGTGGTTTCTCGATGGGCATTGGGCTTCTGATGTTATGCACCCGCACCCGTGTGCGGCCTCAGGACGTAGTCTCCGTAGTCTCGAATACCACCCCCTCCCAAATAGCAGCCACCTCACTCCTTCTTCGAAGACTCGCCGCCACCACCAAGCCTCTTGTGCTTCCTGGGATCCTTGCGACTCATGAGCGTACGATCGCGCGTGCCCCTGCCGCCCTCCCAGAACCCCCTGCCCTTACGCCCGATGACGCTGCGTCCGCAGAAGGCGCACGCCTCGGGCGAGTACCGCTGCTCCCGACTACACCAGCCGCAGACCATCCTGTTCGCCCACTCGTTGAGGTGGTCTTGGGCGTCGTCGTGGCACCGATCGCACGGGTGGACCCTGCCGCAGCACGAGAAGCGGAACCAGCGGTAGCTCTTGCGGTAGTGCCCGCAGGCGCCGCGGTTCGGGAGGGGCGTCCCGGCCTGCAGGCCAAGCTTCTCGGCCTTCTTGACGGGCCCACCGGCGGAGGAGGGCGCCGCGAGGCCGCCGGGGCTGATGGCGAGGAACTTGACGGCGGGGATCTTGAAGGTGAACCTGCCGTGGCAGGTGCGGCAGACGTTGGTGGTCGCATCGCCGCGGACCGCGACGAGGCCCCGGCTCGGGGTCGAGCACCTGGCGCACACGGGGACGAAGGTGCTCGGGAGCATGTCGGCGACGGTGCAGCCCGTCAGGTCGACGAAGCCGGCGCGGGTGGAGTTCGCGTGGACGGGCTGCTGGCGGAACTGGGCCGCGAAGCCGGTGGCGCATTTGCGGCAGCTCGCCGTCTGCGGGGCCTCGTGCTTGAGGCCTGTGATCTCGCCGACCGTTTTGCAGCGGGCGCACTTCACGCCGAGGTTGAGGATGGTGACGTGGAAGAGCTCGATGCTGTGGAGCTCGATGTCGGGGAAGGAGACGGACGTGCCCCTTTCCGGGGTCAGTCCGGACGAGAGCGTGGGTGCTTCGGCGTCTAGGTTGGCACCGCCGTCATCGGATGCGTCCTCGGAATCATAGCCGTCGGAGGTGTCGTCGTCGTCGTCGTCTTCATCGGCCCCGCCCCGGACTTGGTCCCATTCCGGGGGCCGGGGTATGACTTTGATATGGCTGCGGTCTTCGTCATCGTGACCCGGGGCCGGGGCCGGTGCCTCGGCACTTTTCTCGGACGCGGACACAACAGGCTCCGGCTTCTCGGCCTCAGCCGGCGCGAGTGCCTGCTTCGCGAGAGCATGCATGTTTTGAGCGAGGTAGTTGAGATGGCTGGTCAGCGTCATCTGCTTCTGCCGGGCAGCCTTCCGCACGAAGAGCTCTTCGAGTGGTTCGGCGTCCCGGGATTCGCATTCGTTGATCTGAATGCGCAGAGACTGCAAGGGGTAGAGCAGCGGCACGATGAGATGGACCGTCTTGACGCCTTGCAGACCGGGAGGGAGCTCGCCGCGGCGGCGAGGTTCGAGAGGCAAGGTGTACACGATGCCGTCGGGAGAACGACGGTACAGGGACATGCGGCCCATGCGAGTCTCGAGCTGGCGCGTTTCCTGCGCTCGACGGGCTTTCGTAGCCGCCATCTCCTCTTGGGTGAAGTACTCCTCGGGCACATAGCGTCCGACGGGTGCGGGTTGGGGCGATGGCGCTTTGGCGATTTGGGCAGCCGGTGCTGCTGCTGCTGCTGCTGCTGCTGCTGCTGATGCTGCCGTTGTTTCGAGGTGGCGAGTGTCCTTGGTGTCTCTGAACGACACCATCTTGACCGTGTCGGCCTTTTGCTCAGACAAGAACGTCTCGAGGTTCTTGTCCAAGGCATGGGTGAGAGCGAGGAGGGTCGCGCCCCGGCGCTCGCGAACGAGCCCGTCCCATCCCCGTTCGATGTTGACGCCGAAGCCCCGCGGGATGTCGCCGTTCCGCACGCGCAATACCGGGACGGCTTCCGGGTAGTCCCCGGGCACGCGGAGGTCGCAGTCGAGATGCTCGAGCTCGAACGGGAAGTCCGGGTCAGAGGGCTTCAGCTTGAAGAGCAGGGTCGTGGAGCCGTCGTCGGCGGTGGATTCGCGGGGCGAGAAGCGCTTGCGCAGCTGGCCGAGCTGGTAGCCGCGGGGATCCTCGGACTGGGCCTGCGGGACGGGCTTGGGGACGACGCGGTCGTTGCGGGGCCTCGGGACGGCCTGCTGATGGGTGTTGCCGCCCTGCTGGGTGATTGAAATCATGACAGGCCTGGAGTCGTGTATGTTGGATGGGGGGTTTTGAAAGAAGAAAAGAAAAGGGAAAATGCCCAACGTTCCTAATATGATGAGCTTGAACTGATTGATGAATTGCAACAAAGAAAAAAAAAAAAGAAAAAGGGGGGGAAGCTGCGATGATGCTGGAGCAGTGCTTGACGTCGGGGCGAGCGGTGATTATCGGGGACGCTGGTCTGACAGAAGTTCCCTGAGCCTGTGTCGAAGGAGGAAGGCGGACGGCCGCTTTTGACGGGTTTCTCTGCTGTGGCGACGGTCACGGTGGACGGCGGACGGGACGTCGTGTAATGCTCCGACGATAAGCTGGTCCGCTCGGATCGATGCTCGATGAGTCGACGTGAGTCAAAGTGGGGTGAACGGGCCGTCTCGCTTAACAGAGCCTGCAGAGACCTACGGCGAAGCTTGTTATCGACCTGGCTTCCATACCTTAGTCGGTAGACACACGACAGCGCCGTCTCCGGGTGACTCATCGCCTCAAAGCGAGCTACAGTAGCACGGTATCAACGCCCCGGTGCGAAAGATTCATTTTCATAACCTCACATTGCCCCCCCCAGGGTTCATGGCATCTACAGCTCCCTTTTCGTATCTCAGATTGAGGATTTTCATGAACGCGTTATAGTAGTAGGTAAGTAACTCCTCGCCGCTCTAGCTGGAAAAATACCAAGTACATATATATATGTATATAGTTGCATAGCGTTGTTGAGTACACAAGCGCTCATTGAGAGCGCGAGTGGCTCGACTCTCACCTCAACATGCTGGCCATTTCAGCAAGACTATGAGTTTTAGGTATTATTCGCACCCTAGGGCCATTAATGCTCAATTCTGAGGAACGCGAGTGTCACCACTCATCGTCGCTCAAGACTCGGTGTAGAGTGAAGCCACCAGCAGGTGAAACAAGCATGCGCCACTCAGTTAGCAGGATGCAAGTTGAGACGATGCGGGCCGAAAATGTTACATGAAATAACAACATGAACAATAAACGATTGATTATCAAGCATCGGATATTTGATTTATTAGATTGATCAAAAAGTCCGCGAGGCCAAAACGGCAGAGCCGCGAACGCCCCAATACAACCGAAGCTCAAGAGCCAGTCGTTCAGACGCGGGTAGGTGAATGTGACCACTGAAAGTCATTTTGCGGTTGAAATTCATCGAATCCTGCCCCGGCGTAAGCCAACATCACCATGTCTCTGCAGATCTCCCTGTGAGTATAGGAATGTTGCGCATGACGGACGAATTCACTTGAGTTGGCGTGTCTCTCAACAGCGTGATGCCCAGCGCATCGCGGTCGAGGATGTGTCGAATCCGGGGAAGCAGTCACCGAAGAGAGCCCCGAGCCAACGAAGGGTGCGTAGTCGTGGCCCAACAAGAACAACCAAAATCGTAACATTTGTTTGGAGGGGGAACGGGGGGGGGGGGGGGGGTGGGGCCTGGTTAAACCACGTTCGAGGCCTATACATGCCGGCTACTGTAAAGCGTACATTGCAGATATGCGAACGCGAAGAGCTTGAATTGCCGGGTTTGTCTAGAGCGCACACCGACCGTCAGTCTGGCCGCAGCATCGACGGCGACATCTGGTTCGTCTCACCTGTCCCGTTTCTCACCCTGCCCGCATTTCGTCGCGCATACCAAAGTGCCGAGTAACCGGCGACGAGTGGTTACGGCTGGGGCCACGGTGAATTTGGCGGGTGAGGATGAGGGGGAGGGGGGGAAAAGCATCAGCAGCTCACATCGCCGCAACACCACCCACCGGCCGTCAGTATAAAAGAGGACTATTGCGTTTTCATCTAGAACCGGTCGATCCCAAGGCGTGGAGGAAATATTGCACGTTTCACTGAGGGGGCGTTGAGACACGGCAGACGCCACACGCAACTGGGGAACGACCATGTGTCGCGACGGTGAGGGGGGGAGGCGGCGTTCTTGAGAAACGGCATTCGCGAAGTAGACGAGTGGTCGCTGAGGGCCCGCCGGTGAGTGAGTGAAAAGCGCATAGTGTTGTGTGAGAGGGAAGAGGAGTATAGCACTATGTATGCAGCAGGGGAGGAACCACCGTCAGAATGGGGTGAAACAAGGCGAATCTGGCGTGCGTTGCGCAATTCGTATCCAAGGCGATGAATTGCGATTCACTGGCTCCGGGGAAGACGACGGAAGCAATGCGGCCTGCAAGTCAGGCGAGGCGCCGAGGGCGAAGGGGGGCCGTGATAGGGATTGGGGACGGGTGAGTGGCCGAGAAGCGGGGACGATTGGAGCATACGGGGGAGCCCGCGGCGGCGACAGGCCCGTCAGTCAAAACCGTACCCGCAAGGACGTGTGTGCCTTGGGGGAGGGGGGGATTTGGTCTTATCCTATGAGATCAGGGAGAGGATTCGCCGTGATAAGCAGCGGGATGTTGATGGTGTAGGTAGTGCCCGACCGTCGAAGGGGCGCATCATCGACTCTGGTTTCCCGGTTCGGACTGGGAGACGATGAACCAACATCACCAGGCCGGATTTGGCTGTCGTGGCAGATCGGTTCGCTATGCCGAGGCCCTTGGGCGCATCTCGATGTTGTATGAGAATACGACGGCAAGTTTGGGTTCTTCCCCCGTCAGCCGATTCATTTTTTACCTCGGGGGGGGGGGCTGGAATACTCGGATGGTTTGTGGTGAGTTTACTTTATTTCTTCCTCTTCTTTTCTCACGTTTGATGACGATGCCGTGGTCTCGAGGACAGGTTTCTCGTGAGGGATTGCGACACCGGGTGTAGGGAGAGATGCCAACACATCAGAGAAAGGGACCTGGTGACCATGGTGTTTATGCAAGTCCAAGTCAGCCTCTCCCGGGCGGTGAGGACGGGAGTTTATTTGAATTGGGTTGGTTGGCTTTCTTGAGGGGGAACCTTCGGAACTTGAGGGAGGTAGGTACCTTTTGCCTGCCTACTCAGTACCCAAGTACAGGACCTTGAAGAAGGGTGCGAACAGTCACTGAACGGCGGACGGGAGACTACGGTGGCGGACCGTTGGCGCTATTATTGCCGCTAAATAAGGCGAGGGGATATACATGGGTATCTGGAAGCTGTCATCTGGGGAAAGATGATGGGGTCGCATCAAGTCGGAGGAATTGCTGATGGTGTGTGGTGGGGTGGTGGTGGTGTTGGTGAGGTGACATGCAAGTCAGAAAAGATACCCAGTACTCAGCTTTTGGGAATATATATTATTTTTATTTCCTTATTTATTTTCATAATATTTTCATTTTCCAAGATATCCCATCATTTATCCTATTCCTTGTTTTCCCTCTCAACGGCACCCCCATGCTCCGATTTGGATCAATCAGGTCCGATGCAGACATCTCAAGGCCCAACCAAGATGCTGGGAGCGGTGCGGGCTTGCACCAACCCATATCTGGCATCCCCCATCCTCGCCCCTTGATTGCCCTCGTCCGTCCCAAGTGAGCGCATCAAAAGGCATGCTTGGATCATGTGTTGTGCGCGTTCCTCTGTTCAGGCGCGATAGGCCCCGTCCTCGGCCGTTGTAGATGCCGTAAGCCGTTTAGACTAGTTTCAATCGTCGTTTGGCTTTGTCGAACCCTCAAACTTGGTTCGCAAACATCAGATTTGGTCTGACAGAACGCGCGACATTGGCCTTACCGCCGAGAAAAGTAAGAATAAACAGAAACTATGATTCATGTCGCAGTTCCAACCCACCCCCCCCCTCTCTCTCTTGAGACTTCAGAAACTATTCGTTCCAACTTGCGTGTGTCTTGGTGCCGGGGTCCCGGAGAGAGAGCTTCTAAACTTGATGGGGGGGGACACACACTTGCCTACCTTATGCACGACAGTTCATGTACGACAGTACATGTGTCCCCGAGGCTCGAAGCGACTAGCCTGCGTCCTATGGTCTAGATGGTTGCGAGGAGGGGGAAGGGGGGGAACTCGAGGCCCTGTCGGACACTGACAGACAAGGTGTGACTCGGTATCGCAAAGTCAAAAGAAAAGGGCGATCAATTGCGCGTTTGCCGTATCCGTGGACCAGTCGTGGACAGGCTCTCGGCATCTACGCTTGATCGATTGATTGCTTGACTGATTGAATGCAGCTGATGATGGATGACTGATGGATGACTGGGCTGTGCTTGTGCTTGTGCCGAGTTGCGTTGCGTTGCGTCGCTATCGTTTGCTTCGCATTTTCGCATCCCAACTTGTCAACTCGTTTGATTCATTGGGGTCCCGGAGCACCGCCTCGGATCATGTAACACCAGCCCCTGTTGCGCAGAGCAGGGCATCGAGGGAGGGAGTGAGTGAGTGAGTGAGTGAATGAGTGAGTGAGGGAGTGAGTGAGTGAGCGAGGGAGTGAGTGAGTGGCTGACCGTGCGTGAGAGATCGAGTACGGGAGCGCGCGCGCAAACCGCGGCTACAGGCGGTAAGTTTTGGCCAGGCCAGAGAGCGTGTCGGTTAGCCATCTATGCGCCAACTCGGGCATGTGTCATCTCATCCGTCCACTCACTCTCTCCCCTAGTATGCGTGTGTGTGTGTGTGTGTGTGTGTGTGTGTGTGTGTGTGTGTGTGTGTTAGCCACTTGGATCTGGGGGAAGAAACTATATAGTATGTTTCGGGTATTTTATTCTTTATTCGTAGTTGGCAAGGATGGTTTGAGTATATTCGAATACTTTATTCTGTTGGATTATTTCTTATTTCATTATTTCTATTTTGAAAATACCGGATTATGTACCAGTGGTATTTCTAGGCACTCACACAATCCTCCATTCGCAGCATAGCTCTCCCGTCGATCTCATCCCCGGAACCACATGGCCAAGCTGCTTGGAGCTACGGTAGGTAGTAGCTAAAAACACGCCAACGAGGACCTACCCCCTGCTTTTTTTTCCCACGCTCACCTGACGGGAAACTGACATCACCGCCGCGGCCTACCTACCCGCGACCTGGCGCTCGTTCTGAGCACAACACAAGCCGCCGAGGCACACCGGCCGCCCTTTCCCGGACCTTCCCCCTTCAGATATGTCTCCCTCTCCAAGTACCTACCTAGCCTTTTCCTGACGTAGCTGGCTGCGAATGCCTTCATCGAGCCCGATGCGCCGCCATCGCACTTGCGTTACGGAATCGAGATACGGATGGGGCAGTGGGTTGCCAGGTCTGCGTCTGGACGGAAACGGTTGGTTCTCCTGACTCCGGATCTTCTGCGGGTTGATGTCACTTCACTCCCGTGCCTCCGTCGTGCGGTTCGGGCCACGGGTCGCGCGAATAGCTTCGTGACTTTGCTCCGGCGCCCGTTTTCTCGCCAGCAACTATACTCTTACCGATATGTCGGCACCTGTCTCTTGTGCTTCTCTTATTGTGTCCACTACTCCTCCCCCAAGAAGCACACCGGTGCGTCGATATCTTCGCGTGGGGGGAGCCGCCGCCCAAGCTAGCCAACAGTCGTGTCTCTCCCAAGCGGCCATGAAGGCATCACGAGTCGCGACCATTGATGTTTTGCACAGCGAACCGAAATTCATATGTCCAAGACTATGATTTCGTTGTGTTCGTCGTCCGAGTGGGATGAACCCGTCTTAGGTGGCCCGCTGCCTACTTTCAGGGTCCGAAACCTGGATGCATGTGATCCTTTACTGAAGTAAATTACTTAGTGACGTACGTCCGTCTTTTCCACCAAGATGGAACGCATCGAAAATTCACATGTGCTTCTCTTACCACCAACATTAGCTGATGGTCTCCTGGAACCGACATGTGTTCGGTTCATCGAGACAATCGTCACCGCCAAGCTACCAATATATGATGTTGACAAGCAAGGCATGCTCGGTTCTGGGAGGGCAGTAACGGGTCGTAACATGTTGCGATGCTTCTTTCCTTGGGACCGCTAAGCTCACAGAACCTACGTAAGGAGGGGAAACCGGATCTGGAAGTCATGGTCTCGCCATGCCTTCCTGAATGAGAGGCAGGACAAGTCCGATTCTGGCACGGAAGGCAGTGCCGGGCTCGCACTTTCCTCTCAACCCAGGAAAGAAGGCACCTTTTGAATCGCTCTTGCTGCGCATAGTACCTTAGTTCCCAAGGAAGGCATCCTACATGTTCCTACTGTATCCTCGCGTTTCTAGAAATACCAACGAAAAGTTTTCAACTCATCGATCTTGTCTAAATGTATTACTTGTTGGCATCGCATCCTGCAGAAGCGCCGTCCGTCTTCTTGTCCAACATTCGACGCCTCAAAGCGCATTGCAGGGCTCGATGTCATATATGGAATCGGAGTAAGTGTTCATCCTGGAACCTACAGGTTCAATCTGACTCCAGGCCGGCCTCCAATACGGCGGCTTCTTCAGCCCGGATGTCGAATTTCATGGCTTCGCACCCATCAACGTCCCGAAACGACCCTTGACACCAACAACTGCAGCTTCTATCCCAATTCCGAGCAAGCGCATGGCCAAAAGACCTTCCGAAAGCGACGATACACACCAGAACTCGCTCAGCTCTCCCTCCACGATTGACTTCAGCTTTAAAGACTCCTTAGACACGCTTCATACGTCCAATCTAGTGTTTCCTACTTCGACCTATGAGATTCCCGAATACCCGCCTGGAGCTTCACCGTCGCATGTCAAAAATGAAGGCTCATCTTTTGATGACGACGACGTGTCGTGGATGGACGAATTCGTTGACTTGGGCCAAGGAGACAACCACGATCTCATCCCATTCACGCCGACTTGTGATGGCGACCACGAAGCCGAGTCTCAAGAGCTGTCGAGACCTCGCACAATCATGAGATCCGAGGAGCCCGGGAACACCGCGAAGCAAGATCTGCCGCCCTTAGAAGATGAATACGGTCTTGGCGGCTCTGATGAAGAGGACATGATGCAGTTGGCAGAGAATCCGGATGCCTTTCTTCCAAGAGCCCCTCCTACGAGTGTGATCCAGGAGATGCATCGGGATTCAAGATCCCCGGTGAGTTTCGATTCGCAACTGCAGCATTCAACCCCAACAAAGCGCCACCAGTCAGACCCCGAAGATTCGTTCACAGAGCCCGATTTTCTTGACGAAGACGTCGACTGGGATCTAGTCGCCGTCTGCGCTACAAAGGTCCCGACCAGCCCTGCTGAAGCTCCTTCCGCTCAAGTCACAAGCCCCCATCGCATCGCTCTCTCAGCCACGGCGTTCGCCCGGCCTCCATTTCCAGCCAAGATACGCGATCGCTCTGTTGTGGTTAGACTCTCTTCAACGATCATGTTGCGGACCTGTTTCAGAATCGGTGAGCTGCTCAACGCCCATACTAGATGCAGCCGGAACAAGCAAGACGTCACCTTCGAGCTCTTTGCTCGTGTGACGTACTCCAACCGAGAGAGCACCGCCAGAACCCAGCATTTTCAGTTGAAAGACATCTTCACCGAGCGACAGCCTTTCATATCGGGTATGTTCAAAGGCTGGAAAGCCGGCGGACTCAGCGACGAACAGAGCAAGGTCTTCCTCGGCCACGGTGGGAAAAACAAGTTGTGCCGGTGCATCTGCAAGCTTTCTGATGACAAAACGTCTTCGATTGGACGGTCTGCGGCAATCATGTCCATCAGAGAGACGGGCTGGGATGAAATTCAGTGGGCATTAAGCATCGTTGCCAGAGATGCAGCGTCGGAGGATGATGGATTTGACGACGTAACTTCTTCAGCAACCTGAACGATACATGTACAACCGCGTGGCGGAGTAAACTCGAGGAGAAAGACTTGGGCATTTTTGGAGGAATTGCAAGATCAAGGGATACTTAGTCTGGAGAGGAGGCCATGTGAGACTTGATCTCTAAACGTGCATCTTTAGACAGCGCAAAATACTGAAGAGACAGGTCGTTAAGCAATGTACTTTGCAGGAGCCTTTCCCGGAACCTCAACATCGTGACTGGACAGATTGGGCGACTCGCTCCAACTCATGAACCAGTTCTGACACAGTAGCTACCGGTTTCAATGCCCTTGCCAACCGAATTTCGTCGACTACGGTGGCTCTCTCGACCCCTTAGGCTCGATCACGATATCGAAAAGCTTCAACTGCTCGTGCTGGCGCACTTTCATTCGGGGTGAGGCTGGTGGCCAGGAGATCAGGCCAGAAAGCCATGCGTATTTCCACCGATCAATCCTGAGCCCATGTACATAACCATGGTGGTTCTTTCTCGCTTAAGTAAACGAGCCTCAATCGCCATCACGTATGACCGAATATGATTTCCTCGAGAGCCTGACCAGGTATCAGAGGTTGTAGTAGTTCAGATGGGAGTCACTGGAGCCGTTCCTACTCCTCGGCGGCATTTTCTGGTAGGGCAATCGCGAGACATCATCTGCAAAAAGATCCGGGAATGTAGCCGTTGAGATACGCCGACCATGACTTAGTTGGTTAAAGATGGGAGACATGTTCAATTCTCAAACCACATCCCGTCCCCGTCCCCGTCCCCGTCCCCGTCCCCGTCCGCCCCAGCCCCGCCCTTCAGAAGAAACTCCATCCACGCATCGTCGCCCATGACGACGTCCGCAGCCTCCATCGGCGGCGCGTTGGGCCACATCATGGAAAACACACTGTTGATCTGCGTCTGCGGGCTCTCGTCAATGGGCTCGGGGGCAGGGGCCTGCTGCAGAGCACCCATCGCGTCGTGGCTCGTCGTCGTCGTCGTCGTCCGCGCCTCTTCTGCAGCCGGAGGAGCCGGCGGGGCCCGAGACGCGACGCCGTCGTCCAGAAAGCGCCCGCAGAGGTCCGCGATGACTTGACAGCAGCGCGAGGAGCTCGAGTTCACGGGGGCGAGGGCGGCCATGCACCGCGTCGTCGTGGTGACTTGCCGGCGCCAGTCGGATGCATTGGGGGAGCCGGGGTCGTTCCGTAGGCAGATGCACGGGATCAGAGCCGCCTGGAAGAGAAAATATCTAGAGGGGGGGGGGAAAAAGAAAAGAAAAACGAGTCAGAATACATACTCGAGTCGGTGAAGGGGGGGTTGATGACTTACAGCGCGTACCAGGCCCCCAGACGGTTGTGCTCGTTGCCGTCCCAGAAGTCGCTGATGCTCGCGATCGTGGCCTTGGCGTCAGCGAGACACTTCTCGTAGGCGCGGATGCCGGAAGCGGAATCGTCCGGTCGTCGCCGGTCGCGAGCTTGAAGCGCGCGGCGAATGACGAACGGGCGGTACATGATGATCCGGAGGTTCCTGTATCGCCAGTTCATGACGGCTTGGGCGAGGGCGTACTTTGGAGGCACGCTCGCCGTCTCGGAGAAGTGGCGGGGCACGCTGGTCAGCCACGGCTCGAGGAGATGCCCGTCCAGGCGCAGCATTTCCTCTGCCGAGGGGAGCGGCTTTGAGATGACGCGCGTGTAGATCGGGGTCGTGGCGATGTGGAAGCTTGCTTGGGTCCGGACCGCGGTGTAAGGGGTCATCTCTTCCGTCTCGGGCGGATAAGACTTTGAGATTGCTGTCAGAGACTGGCCGGGATTAGCCACCAGGGGGGTTTGGTTTCGTGCCGGGGTCGCAAGGGGTCTGGTAGTATACCTTGTCGTCGACGTTCAAAGGCAGAGAAACGTCGACGCCTTCGGATGGGAAGACCGAGGGTCGGCTGAAGGTTATGGTCGCGCCGACGTCGAAGACGCATAGCGACCACCACACTCTGCGGCGGATCTCCATGTTCAGGGGGGAGATGGTCCAACCTTGGAACTCTTTGTGGAGGCCCAAGCCCATGGCCATACGGACGGCCAGACCGAGGTAGTTGTACCCCGAGTTGGGCTTATCCCGCTTTTGCTGGTAGTTGGAGATGAGTGCGAGGGCCTGTACCAGCGTCAAGTTCCCGACTTCCAGGAAGTTGAACGACAGGACCGAGCGTGCTTGGGCGAAGAGCGACACGTCCAGGTTATCCAGAGTCGTTGTTGCAGTGGTGTATACGCCGATGGCCGCGACGGTGTACGCCAACACCAGCCAGCAGTCACCGCTCGGTCGGGGTATCACGCCGGCGTACTGCGCGCGGAACGTAGCCTCGTGGATGATGGGATAGCTGACGTGGTAGAGCCTGAAGTAGGCGTCGATCATGGCGTCGGCGATGTGTCGACCCGGATCGGGTTGCGCGGCCAGAGGGTGTTGCGCGTGACCACCACCACCACCACCACCGATGGGCCCCGTTCTCGAGCACGAAGACTGGGTCCGCCGGCGCGGGGTCGACGGTTCGAGGAGGCGTAGCAGGGCGGCGCCGGACGCGACGCCGAGGTAGCCGGATTCCTTCTCGCCCACGGCGAGCGCGGCCATCCCGTCCGCGATGGTCGCCACCTCGCCGACGTTGGCGTGGTCCGTTTCTTGGACTGCTTCGGGGGACGCCGAGTAGTTCGTGAGGGTCTCCTGCTCGTCCCACTCGAAGCCGTCCGTGGGATGCGCCTCGAGGAGGTTGAGATCCCTGTGCGGAGGTTCGCTTGCCGGGTCATGCTCGTGATGATGATGATGAGGTCTTGGAGCTCTTGCTGTGTTCGTGTCGATAATGTGGCCCTGCGACGAGGAAGTCGTGTTGCGTGAGAGAGGGGCCGCCCGCGTAGATGATGGAGCATGAGAAGGAGGAGGAGGAGGAGGAGGAGGTTCAGGCTCATCCCGCGGCAGCATGCCATGATCCGGTTCGGTAGGGGCCGGACGGGCAGTTGTCATGGCAGTTGCAACCGGTGCCGGCGACTCCAACTTGGAAAAGTCAAACGGCTCACCGGCCGCTCTCGGCGCCGGCGTCCACGTCTCGACTCGACCGGGCGTTGCCAGAGCGGATCCCGACCGGGCGTTACCCGGCAGGAGAGCCCGCATATGCGTGATGAGTGCCTCGGCACGCTCCAACCTCTCCTCGACTTCGGTAAGATGTCTGCACAATACATAACGTAAGTCACTAAACTCGCCAGGAATGCATTTTCACAACAAGCCACACCCCTCTCCCCCCTCACGGATCTCTCATACTTCCTTGTCAGCGGTGTTCGGGCGTGCTTCTCGTAGAGGCAGTGACGCCTGTACTTGACGCATCTTATGTCGTATTAATGTCTGACCAAACCCCGAGAGACGGGTCTATACGAACAGGTTGCAGGTCGGTATCGCCCGATTGCATTTCGCCTTGCGTCGTCTGCACTCCTTGCACGCCTGATCGGCAGACGCAAAGGCCATTCCGATGGAGGCCGGGTCCGGAGGCAGTGAGCCGGCCGGGTTGTCGCCGATGGAACCCGATGATGACATCGTCCTTCACACACAAAATCAAACAGTCGTTTTGGGGGAGGGGGGGCTGGTGGCTGGGATCGCGATCCAGGCTTCCGGAAATCTGGTGTTGGCGGCGCCCGGTGCAGACCAGACATGGGCCGATCGGAGTCAGGGCGGGTGTCGTCCGTCTCTGGGCGAGAAGCGGCAGCAGCGTCATAACATCAACGAGCAAGCTGCGACGAGACCGATGAGGAGAAGCGGACGTTTGTCGCGTCGGGGTGAGGCTGGCCACTGCGGGTCGGACGAGGTACGAGGTTGCTCCTCCTCCTCAAACCCCCGGTTCCAACTCCGAGTCTCCAGGTGCATCGAACCCCCGCCATTTTTCTCCACAGCTTGCAAGGTCGACGGTCCACAATGTGACTGATCGCGATCAGAAGGAGGGGGGGGGGGGAGGTCGGGGGGACGAACGATTAATCCCTGCCATGCGAGCTCCGTCCGGTGTTGGTCGCGCACAGCGGACTTTCAGGAAGCATTCGTACCCAACTATGTTGCAAGAACGTTCTAAGGCTCACGGTATGAGGTGCATATGATGATGCATCTATTGAGTAAAGCAAATGAGGCACGGAGAGTGCACAGGTTGATACAAGGTCACAGTGTCGGATTCACAGCGCTGTCAACTACGGTTAGAGATGAACAAAATTCAATGTGTAATAAGTATTCGTAGTTTGCCGGTGTGGAAAGTTATTCATTTTACAACATCATAAAGCTAACTTCAACCTGAACGCCTTAAGCCTCCTCCTTGTGCACCGCAGTGCTGATCCCGCCGTTGGCAAGAATCTTTTCCTCCTTGACCTCGGAGCTGCCCTCAAAGTTCTCCACAGCTTGAGGCCCATCGAAGATGACGGCGATCTCTTCCAGACTGTGTCCCTTGGTCTCTGGGAACAAGTACCAGGTCACAAATAGGAAGACCGCCAAAAGGCAGCAGAAGACAATGTAGTATCTCCACGCGATGTTCTCCATACCGATAGGGTTGACAAAGGCAGCGATGATCAGCGAGCCGTAAATCGCAAACAGCCCGACCGCGATTCCCTTGGACCGCAACGAGAACGGGAACAACTCGGTGGGGTCTCCCATGAGCAGAGGGGTGTACGCGATGTCGTAGTGGAAATAAAAGGTGAAGAGACAGACGACGACGACGATGCCGGCCGGCTTCGAGCCCGTGTCCGAGTTGACGGCCGAGCACGCCGTCCATACGACGTAGCTGATGAGCATGCCGGCTCCCGACCAGAGGAAGAGCGTTCTTCTGCCGAGGCGATCGACGAGGAACGCGGCGCCGAGGGCCGCGGCGAAATTGAAGATTTGCAACAAGCCGTTGATGAGCGTTTGGTCGAACGTGTCCGTGATCCCAACCGTGTCCAGAACGAGCGTGAGATAATAAGAGACTACCCCGATTCCGTTCTGGCAATGTCTGTCAGTAAACTCTGACCGTTGCGTGATTAAAAAATAGGGCCGAACTCACCCATTGCGCGAACGCACCCACGCAAACCGCGATCAGGGTTCTCTTGCGGTTCCCTGGGGTCGATACCAAGGCCATCCAGCCCGTTGTTTCTGCCGTCTTCTCTTGGGTAATGGTTTGGACCATTTCGGAGAGCTCGCGTCGGACAAGTGGCGTGTGGCCGTGGGCGGCGTCGAGAGCCCCTGAGTGATATCTGGCCAAGATTTCGGCGGCTTCGGTCGTTCTCTCCATCGACACGAGCCATCTGGGAGACTCTGGAACCCAGAAGTAAAAGCACAACTGCACGAGAGGAAATCCGGCTTGAAGGATAGAGGGAATGCGCCAGGACCATTCGCTTTGGTAATCTTGACAGCCAAACGTCGTCCACGAGGCCAGGATGGCACCTGTGGAAAAAGGGAAAAAAAGAAAAAGAAATTAGCCAAAGAAATGGGTAATATGGTTTCGTATTCTGGAGGCTCACCCAAATAGTACATTGTCCAGTATGCCGACGTGTACTTTCCGCGATGCGTGGGGTACGCCAGCTCCGCGATGAGCAGAGGGCTTGGGTGCACGACGAACATGCCGCCAAACCCTACCACAAGACGCGAGACGATGACCATGGCGAGGTTGATCGAAGTCGACTGGATGACGGTGGCGACGATGACGAGAATGATGCCGGATAGGAGAACTGGCTTTCGGCCGAAGCGGTCCGCGAGGTAGCCGACGATGGGGAGGGCCAGGACAGAGCCGATGGACTGCGCCGCGTTGATGACTCCCAGCTTAACGCCGGCAGGATGATCGAAGTATTCTCGCCATTGTTGCAGCGACTGCAGGCCGTTCATCAACGATCCTGCAGGTCGATGTCGTCAGACCAGACACCAACAACATATCCCGAGTGTTTTCGTTTTGTCCTCAGTAGTACATACCGTCATAACCTGCGACTGAAGAGGATAGCAACGGGATCAACAGAATCAAGTTCAATCTCAAAAGATGTGATTGTTGAAACCAGTACTTGTCCGTCTTTGGAAGAACCTCGGCCAAAGCGGCGCCGACAATCTGCTCGTCCTTCATGGCTGCTTATATAGCATGGATCGATCGACTAACGAAACCACAATAGCATATGGAGGAGACAACCTAGAGATATTCGGAAACCTGGGGAAGCGTCGATGGCATTGAATGCACGAGGGCCCCCGCCAGAGATTTATACATGTACATGAGCAGCAAACGAACCGAGATGAATCCTGCGTACAGTGGTGCGATTGTTCACGCTCTCCCGAACGGCTGGAACCTTGGGACATTCGCGCCGCCAACACTCCGCATGCCTTCGTTTACCCCACATAACGTGGTAAATGGGGTCGGTGGAATAACCGGGGGGGGGGAATTGGCCCATGGGGTATTACATACGAGCGTGGTATGCCAACAGTTGCGTCATCGTGCTTGGGATGCTAGTAGGCTGCGTTCGCTCGCGAGTCATGCTTGCGGAGGGAATATCGCGCTGCGATGTGTCTGGAGGTGCGGGGACGACGGACGACTGTCACCCTCACTCACTACCTATGTAAGCGGTTGTCCTGACCCGCCTCTTTCCGTTGAAGAGACGCGGTGTTGGCGCCGAGTCCACGCCAGGCTTTGCCCGGCAATAAGACGCAGGCGTTGGCTAGGGCAGGGGTGAGTGACGGCCGCCCGGAGGCATCTTTCGATGATCGGGTGAGGACGAAGTTGGACCGGGACGACTGCTGGATCGTGGTGACTTCAGAAACATTCACTGACGTTTTGTTGTGGTGGTTTTGGATGTTATTCGGAGACCGCAGCGGCGTGGTGAGCTCGGCCATCGCCCATTTTCGCCTGGATCCACTGGGTCGATTTCCTTCTCAGCTTCAAAGTCGCGGGCACATTGATGAATCGGAAAGGGCCTTCGAGTAGACTTTCTGGAAGGATCGTGCGGTAGGAACGCTTTCGAACAAGGTCCTGGAGTTATCGTGCACTCCAGGGCCAGAGCTCCTCGTCAGTAGATTGATCACCAGGCCTCTGACGCAACATGTGCACAACTTCACGTCATTTTGAAAGTCGCTCAGCATGAACACAGATATGGCTTTCGAAACAGTTTAACTAGACCATATCTCTATCATGGTATCTAACGCGCAGTGTAGCCACCATCGATAATAAAGTCTGCACCTGTTGTGTAAGAACTGGCATCGCTGGCCAGGTACAGGTAGATGCCCTTCAACTCTCTCGGGTCAGCATCCCTACGTAGCGGCGTCAAGCTGAACCACTCCTCCTTCATCTCGAACGGGCAATCACCCGAGATAGCTGTGTCGATGTAACCAGGGGACACGGAGTTGATGCGGCCTCCCCACTTAGCCCACTCGACGGCGAGAGACTTGGCCAGATGAATCTGCAAGACCTCGGTGTTAGTCCAAATATTCGTACACCAGGTCACGGGACAATCTTACGGTTCCAGCTTTGCAGGCGTTGTAGCAGCTTTGCTCTTGGGGCACGTTGGCAGCATGACCGCTCATTGACGCAGTGATAATGCCGACGCCGCTCCTCTGCTCGCGGAAGACCAGGCCAGCCGCCCTCATGCAGTAGTACGCGCCGTCGAAGTCGACCGCGCGAACACGGTTCCAGTCCTCGACATTGTCGTCGAGTCCACCCGCCTTGGAAGGCACGCCCGCGTTCGCAATCATGACGTCCAAGCGGCCAAAATCCTTGACGGCATCGGCAACAGCGGCTTCCACGGCCTGGTAGTTGCGGACGTCGACCTGGTAAGACTTCGACTTGACCCCGAAGTCCTCGGTGAGGCTCTCGGTCAGAGAGTTGGCTGCTTTGCATGATGTGTGGTACCAGATGGCGATCTTGCACGTGGTTTAGTCATGACCAGTCCGGGAAAAAGGGGGGGGGGGGGAGAGGGAAAGGCCAGTCTCACGTTGGCGCCCGCTTCTGCAAGGCCTTTGGCGATCTCGTGCCCGATACCCCCTGCTCCGCCGGTGATGATGACGGTGCGACCATCAAGACTGAATTGCTTGAAAACACTGTCCTGAACCGGCGGGTTGGGAGCCCGAATGGACTTCCTCGTCCCGTTTGTTGCGCCGTTGCTAGCCATCTTGGATTGTATGGAACGGGAAGTTGAAATCAAGAACTATAGACAAAATTTCCGGGGCAATATGGCGTGGTCGAGTTTGATCTTGAACTGAGGATTATGTGAGATGTAGTCGGGGAGGCTCTTGTTGAAACTTCACGGCCAGGGTTCAAATAGAAGTCACACGAAGTAGCTGCGCCTTGCATTCACTGTACATGCTATCCAGGACTCCACCAATCTATCTTGCTTACACGCATGTTTGGTTTCGGGCTCTCAATGCCGTGCAAGATGGTCCACTGAACGGAGTGACTGGCCGTGACGGGAATCTGTCGCCCTGATTGTAAAGACCCATCACGTTCACAGCCCAGTCTGATTTATGAAATGCCAAGAACACAACAGCCAGTTCGGTACACAGTCAAGTATACTCACATTATGAAAGCAAGAATCCAGTTGACAGAGTATTTGCTTAGTTAGGTAACTCCTCCACGCTATCGATCAGAAAATCATATCTCCCCTCACTGCGCCTAGCCACAAACTCGCCATTGACCATATCGTTCGTCTCCGCCCTACGCAGTGCATCTTCCATGTTGTTCTCGATCCCAGCCGCAATGTGCCGTTTTGCGACCCTCATCCGAGCCAAGCTCGGCTCAACTCTGACAAGCCACCGGTCGTCTACCAAAGGAGCGACGTGGCCCCAAGGCTCCTCGTCCGCGAGCAGGTAGTTTCCTTCAACGATGCAGACCTCAACATCTGCATCAACGGTAAACCCCCCGACTACGGGATCTTTGACCTTGTGGTCGAAAGTCGGGGCCAGGACCGTCCGCTGCCCCGCACAAGACCGCAGCTGACAGACGAGGTCGACGACCGCCTGCCCGTCGAAAGACCAGGGTGCGCCGCGCCGGGCCATGGCCTCCGCCGCGTTTGGCAGCGCATGCAGAGTCGCCAAAGGCAGGTGAAAGCCGTCCGCGGACAAGACTACGGTTTTTGGGTGGGGCTCCGGGGAGTTGTTGATGGCGGATGCGACGCGTTGGGCGATGGTCGTCTTTCCGGATCCCGGGGGACCCGCTAATGCGATGATGAGACGGGGATGTGCGTCCGCCGTGTCGGGTGAGGAATGCTGCTTTTCGTCCCACTGCGAGAGAATCCGTTGGATGAGCGACTGATAGGTGGACTCCATGTTAGCGATTAGGCTTTGGGTGTTGGGTGCTGCTGTGACCCAGAGTGAGGCTTGTGGTCTAGAAGCAGCGGGAACGCTGACCCTGAAGAGACCGGCAATTATAGACCAATGAATCGAGCCTATCCACAATCACTCGAGGACGGTCTCGAGTAGGGGGCTCGTGTCGGAAAGCAGAAAACGCCGCTCCATGAGCATCGGACAACAGTCGCCCGGTCTCAGCTCGGCCCCTCGCGGCGGCCCCGCCCCGGGCCGGCGCCGCAGTACCCCGCTGTCGACGTCACGGCCATCATCCCGCCTGCACAAATAAGATGATTGCACGCTTGGGTTAGGTCAGTTTGGGCTAGCTGTTCCTGTTCTCGTCACCATCAAGGTTCCAACCGAAAATCAAGCTCATCCCCGGGCAACAAAAGACCTCAACATGTCGGAGATCGTAAGTCAAGCTCGGCGGCCAGACCTGAGCTCCCGATGATAGCGCTGATCGCTCTCCTCCAGAACCCTGCTTTCGTGCTCCACTCCATCAAGAACGTCTCGTTCGAGAAACGCGAAGTGCCCAAGCTTCGCGATGAGTACGATGTCCGCGTGCACATCGAGCAGACTGGTATCTGCGGCAGTGACGTCCACTACTGGCAACGCGGTCGCATCGGCGACTTCATTCTGGAGTCACCGATCGTTCTCGGTCACGAGAGTGCTGGCACCGTCGTCGAGGTCGGCAGCAAGGTGAAGAACGTCAAGGTTGGCGACCGTGTAGCCATTGAGCCCGGTGTGCCATGCAGGCAGTGAGTCTGGTTATGCGCCTCACCATTCCACCACGTATGCTCACATGCCGAAGCTGCAACCACTGCAGAGCTGGCGCCTACAACCTCTGTGATGACACCGTCTTCGCAGCAACCCCACCGTGGGACGGAACGCTGCAGAAATACTACATCGTCGCCGGGGACTACACATATCCCATCCCAGAGCACATGTCGTCCGAGGACGGCGCACTGGTTGAGCCCGTTGCCGTTGCTGTGCAGATTTGCAAGGTTGCTGAGCTGAAGGGAGGCCAGACCGTGCTCGTGTTCGGATGCGGACCTATCGGTGTTCTTTGCCAGGCCGTGGCCAAGGCATATGGTGCCAGCAAGGTCGTTGGCGTTGACATTTCCGAGTCTCGGGCTCAGTTCGCAAAGGACTTTGCGGCTGATGATGTCTACGTCTCGAAGAAGCTCCCCGATGCGCCTGCAGACCCTGTCGATGCTGCTCGCGCAGTCGGCGAGAAAATCGTGAGAGACTACGGACTTGGAGAGGGTGCTGATGTTGTTCTGGAATGCACGGGTGCTGAGCCGGCCATTCAGGCTGGAGTCTACGCAACCAAGAAGGGTGGCACTTACGTGCAAGCTGGCATGGGCAAGGAGGTAAGAATCATTTCACGCAAATCACCCATTCAGTAACTGACTTGCACCAGAACGTTACCTTCCCCATCACTACTGCTTGCATTCGCGCCCTGAACATCAAGGGATCTATCCGATATACCACAGGATGCTACCCTGAAGCGGTCAATCTGGTGGCATCGGGGAAAGTCAACCCAAGGAAGCTGATCACCCATCGCTATAAGTTTGAGGAGGCCCTACAAGCATTTGAGGTTGTGAGACAGGCGCAGGAAAACACACTAAAAGTTGTCATCCAGGGTGTGCCGAAATAGGCCGGAAAGATGGGTTGGAATATAATGCAATTGACTAGAAGAATCCCTTATGTGTTATGACGTACTCTTTCTTGCCTGGTCCAACCTTGATGACTGTCCTGGAAGCGAGAGGAGTGAAAGTAGGGTTTCTCTCGTGCACTATATTGCGAAGCGATGGCTCAATATGAATTGTCAGAACATCATCCTAATTGAGTTCTCACGAGATCCGTAATGCGATCTGCCGTGGAAATGGAATCATGCCTGGACCAACCTTCTGAAGGACGGCGCCCATTTGTCCTGATTCATGCAAACTCCAACGAATTTCAGTCATTCTCCAATCTCCGGGCAGGGGGTCACAGGCGTCCGCTTCCCCATATCCCCCGCACCGAAGCGACCCACAGCGGTCCGGGCGACAGTCGACCGGCGGCCTGATTCGCGCCAGGACGCAATGACGGCACCGGGATCCGCCGTAAGTCTTCCGGTACAAATTACCCGGCACTTACCTGGTCACTGCCCTGGCCCGAAAATCATACCACCATCAGTCTCATCAAGCCGACGACCATCATCACCTCAAGCCGGACCTTGTCGCCAAATCCTGAATCTCAGCCACCAACCGCAAACATGGTCCTCCCAAGCCACCCGAACCCCGCAGCGCCGGTCTCTTCCCACTTCAACCTTGCCGGCAAGACCGTCATCGTCACGGGTGGGACCCGCGGCATCGGTCTCGAAGCCGCCCGAGGCCTCGCCGAGGCCGGCGCAAAGGTTGCCATCACCTACACCAGCACGCCTCCCGAAGAGGCCGACGCCACGGCCGCAGCCCTCTCCGAGTCGGGCAACGGTGTGCTGGTCAAGGCCTACAAGTGCAACATCAAGGTTCGGGCTGATGTCGAGCATGTCATCGAGAAGGCGACGAAGGAGGTCGGCGACGGCAAACTGGACATCGTCGTCGCCAACGCCGGCATCGCCGATCACATCCCTGCCATCGAGTATCCCGAGGATAGGTTCCGGGAGATGCTGGACGTGAACTTCCACGGCGCGTTCTGGACGGCCCAGGCGGCGGCCAAGGTGTTCGAGAGGCAGCTCAAAGCCGGCAGCGACGGACGCGGCAGCATCATCTTCACTGCCTCGGTGTCGGCCATCCTCGTCAATGTGCCGCAACGGCAGGCCGCTTACAACGCGAGCAAGGCGGCGGTGGTTCACCTTGCCAAGTCGTTGTCTGTGGAGTGGGTCGACTTTGCGAGGGTGAACTGCGTATCGCCAGGTTTCATCGCTACCGATAGTGAGTCACTCCCCGCCCTTCTCTATCGTGGATCGGCCCGTGCTAACGAAATCAGTGCTTTCGGTGCACCCCGAAGAGTGGAGGAAGAAGTGGTTCTCGATGATTCCTGGTGGTCGACTTTGCGAGCCTGCTGAACTCAAGGGCTCGTACGTGTACTTGGCCAGTGACGCAAGCAGTTACATGACAGGTATGATTTCTCTAACTTCGCCTCAATTCAGCAACCGGAAGCTGACGCGCACAGGTGCCAACCTTGTGATCGATGGTGGTTACACCTTGCCATAGTTGACAAGAATCAAGATGTATAACTGAACATGAACTTATGAAAGAAATGAAAAGCCTCCTCTAAATAGTAGTGATAACGCAGGTTCTTCAAGGTGTTAGCACACAACCATGCACTAAGCCATTTCCTCCAAAGGATATACACATGAATCGCGCATCCAAAAAAAAAATAGAATCACTGCCACGAGCAAGCCAGTGAAGACCATGCATGATACGCGCCATACAGGGGTGCAAGGTGGGAAAAATGCGCAAAAAATATATTTCAATCAAGGGTGGAGTCTAACCACTGATATCTCCCCGAGGTGGGCTCGAACCACCAACCTCCAGATTAACAGTCTGACGCGCTAGCCAATTGTGCCATCGGGGATTTGAGATCTGATTGGTTGAAGTGCAGGCAAGCATTGGTGCTCAACTACCAAACCCCACCGAATGCGCGATCGCCAACTCTTCAGTTTGCTATGAAGAGGCAGTTGTCCTGCGAATTTCGAAGGAAGCTTTTGTTCGCGAAGCCAAGAGTTCGATTATACCTGTTCCTGCAACTGCACAACGTATAACCTTGCAGTCGTGCCTTGTCGAAAACCTAAGCTGTTGACTCCGCTAAAGTCTATCCGATCTCGTCAATTTGCATTCATCCGAATAATCGAGTTGAGTCGGCAGGGCTGTAAACTATTCGATGGGCAATTCGTGCTTGAGGCAATGCAATAATGCCTAGATACTCATGACCGTTCACGTGTAAGGAGTGATTCAACATGACAATTATCACGTTCTTGGTGGCAAGGATCATGACGATGTCGGTTAAGCATCCACGGATGACACCCACACTACAAACCCATCGACCTGAGAATAGTCAGAAGCCAGCTCGAACCGCACGGATGCACGCAGGATTGGATTCTTCTTCGAGCTAAGTCTTTATGCTGAGCTAGTCGTTATGCTCTCGCAGTCCACAGGCGCATCTTCCGTCTTGCTCCAGTCTTCACCAGTGTCTGCCATCACTATGATCTCAACGGCCGTGATAGCACGAAACCTTCCTTGCCTCCCGCATCAATGAACCACCTCCGCCTTCATGACAAGACCTTGAAACACCTATAAGCTGAAGCTGGCTGTTGCACATTTCCGTTCCCCCCCCCCGGATAAACAGGCTGGCATATTCGGGACAAGCACCTTTGTATCCGCCAAGACTCATCGCGCAGCTGCAGCAGCAATTTTCCCACCACTGGCGTCAATCCCCCTCATCCCATGCTTGACCCCGCGTAGGTCATCACGCATCACGTCTTCGGGGTCAAGAACGTCCGCACGGGTTCAAAGAGATTGTTCTTGAACGCGACAAAAGTCCCAATTTGTTTTGTTCTCCTCAACCAGACACCCTCGACGCGGAACAGCAACGATGTCTCTCGCCGACCACGCGCAGAAGCTCACCAGCACGCTCGGGGAGGCCAAGCTCGTCCCCGGCTCCGCGGCGGAGCTGATCCCGGAGGGGTTCAAGCCTACGACCAAGCTCGGAGTCTCGTTCGCAGGCAAGGCAGTTGACACGGGAAACTTCTTCCGCGCGAGCGAGTGCAGACTCGCACCCGGCATCTCTTTCGCAGCCGAGGAGGGCGCGCCGTCGGGCGCTTCGTACACTCTTATCTTGACCGACCCGGACGCGCCGACGCCCGATAACTCGCAGTTCGCCTTCTGGCGTCACTGGGTCCTGCCCGGCCTGCAGCCCCTCAGCGGAGATGCGGTGGTCGGAGAGACGAAGCCGGCGTTGACGGAGTTCCTCGGACCGGGCCCCAAGGATGAGTAAGTGACGTCGCTGCGGCGACAAGCGAGCAGATGGACTTGCGGCGGCGGCGGCTGGAGATGAGCGATGGTGACACGGTTTTCGCTGACCTGAAAAACTTCAACAGCTCGAAGCCGCACCGATATCTTTTCCTCCTGTACCGGGAGCCTGAGGGTCTTGATCTGAAGAAGGAAGATGTCGGCGGGGAGGAGTTCGTTCAGAGACGGTCGTGGAAGCCGGCCGAGTTCGCTAAGAAGCATGGGTTGGAGCTTGTCGGCGTCAACTGGATGACATGCGCCGGCGATGGCTGGACAGCATAAAGCTTCTTTATTGCTGTACAAGTTGGCATAGAGAGCTTTAGACCAATAGAAATATCTGATATACAACTCGATTGGTTGCAATTGTCTCGTTGAGCATTTCCAGCTCGGGGGAGCGGCGGGCTTCTTGTTCAAGCATAACCTCGGTACAGACACGGTCCTATAGTCTAGTTGGTTAGGACGTCGGATTCTGACCATCATCAGGTCTTTCCGTAAGCCCAGGTTCGAATCCTGGTAGGACCTAAAATCCTTTTTCAACGGAGCATGTTGGTGATGACCAGTAATTTTGCATCTAGCAACTCTGGCTCTATCTTGCCAGCAAATTTACCACTTAATCCACCTCTTACCGACTTTGTTAGGAAGTGACATTGTTTTCTTTTTCTTGTCTGCTCCGGTAATGCTTGTTAGTTAGTTGGTTGGTGTCCTGCAATTCATAGCAGCCGAGTCTGATGACAGGGGTGTTCAGTCCCTAAGGCGATCTAAGTTTCAGTGGTCGTCATCCGGAATCGACGCTAGCATGACGCCCTGTAACCCGGCCTTGACGCGCTCCGGCGACACCACTTCCACTTTTGGCTCAGAACGCGTCTCACCTGTAAGATGCTGAACAACGGCGTCCGGTGTCCATGATGATGCAGCGATACGTCGTCAGGCGGCAGAGCTCGCTCGCGGCGGCGAAGAGAATCCTCTCTCAAGCAGACGACGAACCAGATTTTGAACCGGAAGAACCGGCGCCGAAGCCCAAGTCGCGTCAAACAGCCACTAAGAAGCCCAGACCGTCACCATCGCGAACAGACGCGTCCGAAGAGGACTTCGCTCCAGACGTCGAGCAAGATGAGAGCCGCGAGATCACAGAGCCACAACCCAAACGGCGGAAAGTCGACAAGGCGAAGAAGCCGACCAAGTCAGAGACCGCAAAGCTGCACTCGCGCTTATTCGGCCCAGGCGGGGAGTTGATCAAGGACCCTTGCCCTCTTCCCTCGAGAACACATGCCGTCTCATATCACCGACCCCTATTGCTCGACGTCGAGACAGGAAGACACGGCCGGGACGCCCTCCTATCTTGGTTCGATTCCATCAGCACAACCCGCGGTATGCCGTGGCGCAAAGCCTGGATCGACCCGGCGGCATCCGTCTCGGACCCGACAGAGCTCCGCCGCGCGCTTGAAAAGCGCGCCTACGAGGTCTGGATCAGCGAGATCATGCTGCAGCAGACTCGCGTTGCCGTGGTCATCGACTACTGGAACAAGTGGATGGCGAGGTGGCCCACGATCCAGGACCTCGCGGCTGCACAGCCAGAGGACGTGCTCAGCGCGTGGCGTGGGCTCGGATATTACTCCCGCGCGACGAGGATCCACGAGGCCGCGAAGCTGGTGGTAGCCGATGAAGATTCTGACGGCTTGATGCCGGCTGATGCGGCAGAGTTGGAGGCCAAAGTTCCGGGCGTCGGGAGGTACACCGCAGGCGCCATCTCGGCCATCGTGTTTGGAAACGCAGCACCGATGGTCGACGGTAACGTTCTGCGGGTGTTGAGTCGGCAACTGGGTGTCTTTGGCAACGTCAAGACGGAAAAGACGGTCATTGATCTCCTCTGGGCCGCCGCGGACGCGCTCGTCAAGGCTGTTGCGAAGGACTCGGGTGCAGGTGAGGAGCATGGCACGGAGACGCCGAAAAGCGATCGACCTGGTCGCTGGGGCCAGGCTCTGATGGAGCTGGGCAGCACCGTCTGCACGCCGAAGCCGAATTGCGGCGAATGTCCTATCACAACTACATGCAGGGCTTACGCCGAAGGGCTCCAGCTGGCTGCCAGGGCGAAGAAGACGCCCAAGGCGGAGGAGGATATCGAAGATATTTGCTCCGTTTGCGAGCCGTTCGACGAAGATGCAGACGATGGCGCGGTATCTGGCGATGACTCAGGCGCTGCTCCGAAGAAACCGGTCAAGGGAACCAAAGGAAAGAAGCCGATGTCGGGTCCGAAGCAGGCTACCTTATCAGCATTTTTCAACACCAAAACCGAGAATAAAGCGGAAGATTCCTCGAAAGAGCCGACAGTAGACGCCAAGGCCTTGGAATCCATTACAAACCATGCCAAGAGGTTCCCACTCAAGGTCGCCAAGAAGGCAGTTCGCGAGGAGGAGTCCCTTGTATGCGCAATCCGACGCCATGACGGAAAGCTCTTGATCCATCGGCGTCCTGAAAAGGGTCTTCTCGCCGGTCTGTGGGAGCTGCCCAGCTACAGTCTGCCCACTGCATCCAGCAACACGGCGGCATCACGAAAGAAAGATGCCCAGGCCTATGTGTCGGGTCTGGTTGGTGGTCCCAAATTGCCGAGGCTGCGGCATATTGGGGACTTGGGGAGTGTACCCTGGCTCTTCTCTCACTTGAAGTTGACCATGCATGTTCACCTCTTCGAGGCGGAGGGATCAGAAGATTGCGTCTCGTCGCATGCCAGCCACAAGTGGGCCACTATCGAAGAGATTGAGGATGAGTCCATGGGTACAGGGATGAGAAAGTGTTGGGCGCTGGTGAAGGAGAGGGTGGATGGCTAGATGACCGGCTCGGTTGCAGTAGAGCATGATGTCCTGGATAATACCCCCAGTGTGGCTATGCATATGTATCATTGTAACGAGATGGACTCCGCCGTTGCGGCTGATCGATCCAACTCAACCGGCAGACAGGCCGAACAAGATCGCAACGGCACCGTACGTGCGAATCACACGGCGGTAGTCACGCAAGCTTCCTGGCTGGCGCAATTAGGACCACTCCTCACTAGCCGTCGCTGATACCGGGGCGACTTACGGGTTGCGAGCAGAACAAAACTAGAACAATGTTACCAGCGCCGTCTACTTGCGACCGTCTTTCACCGGGTACACCGGAGAAACCCTACGATGGGGCCGAGGGCCGGTTTGAAGGTGGATACACATTGCGTCGTGGGCGTGCCCTCAACCCGCCCACAACTCCCCAATTCTTGAGCTTCTCGCTTCTCACGATGTCATCAACCTCAAATAGCCTTGCCCGGCTAGCTCAATCGGTAGAGCGTGAGACTCTTAATCTCAAGGTTGTGGGTTCGACCCGTAAGCGCGCCATTGCACCCCAAATCATCATCATCATCATCACCACTGACACATCCCAGCCACGTCGGGCTCAATTCCCGTCAACGATTGACAGCAAACACATACTTTTTGAACTTTCATCTTCGACAATGAAGCGTCCTTGATTCAATTCCCTGAATTGCGTGTGGTAAACTCGTTTTCTTTGCCTAGTTGTACATGTACAGTAGGTTCCATCCAGTGAGAGAAGCCGTTCTATGCGGACCCATCTATATGATGGTTCCATGATACTCGGCAACATTCAATTCCACATGCCCGTCTTGCACGAAGAACCCGTAAGGACTTTGAGCTTCGGCCTGCAACAGTCGGAAGGATATCGAACGTCCCGCAAGGAAGCACTCAATCACGTCCCCGCGAACAAATATCGTAATGTCCCTTGGCTGTTTCAGCCCTTCATGCCTCACAACCTCCGGGCCGTCCACGCCACGTGGGAGATGCATCTCGTACTGATCCGCCCAGAAGTCATCCAACGGCACTTGTCGATCGAGAAACGTCGCAGTCCAGCCACCTCGGCCGGCGCGCGTGAAGCTCAGTCGGTAGCTGTTTCCGTGGCGGTCCGGCCGCATCATGACGCCAAAGGAGGCGGCATCCAGTGAGCCGAGCCGGAGCACAATGACGGTATCCCGGTCTTCTGTCGCTGCGCGCTGATTGTCACGCCCCGGCCAGAACGTTTCGACACCGCCGTCGGTGGAGCTGAGATTAACGGGAGTCGTCGTGACCCGACGAAGCCGTCCGCTCAACTCCAAGTCCCGAACAGACACAGCCGGCGCAACGCCGAGGTTCCCTTCCTCGTCGGCGCGTACCGCCCGCGGGATCCCCATATCCCCACCCCACAACCACTTGCCACCCCGGTGCGGGTCCTCCCGGTCGGCCACCCAGCCGAAGAAAGCCCTGCCAGGACCTCGATCGCCTCCAGACTGAGAGCCGAGTGGGCAGGACTTGGCGGCGTACCAGCGGCGACCGTCCAGGCGTCCGCGGGACCCATCGCGGGGGACGCGGAACGGGCCCCGCGGCCCCGTATCAGACACGCGATAGACGGTGCCGGCGTCCGGAGCGTGAAAACGTGAGTATATGAGGTACCACCGTGGGCTGTCTGTCGGTGGAGACGTCAGACAGAAGAGCTCGGGACATTCCGGACAGAACATGTCTCGCGGGTAGTAGAAAGGCTTCGGGTCCAAAGTCCTGACGTAAGTCCGCAGTGTCAGTGAGTAAACATGGGAAGATCCTCAGGCTTGTGGGATGTCACAGGATACCATGTCTCCAAGTCTGGCGAGGTCAGGAGTGCCAGACAGCCGCGTGTCGAGAAGGGGTCGACGCTGCTGTCGGCAAGTCGAGTAGCCACAAGCATCCAATACGACGCGTCCACTTGGTTGAAAAAGACGAACGCATCGCGGAAGTCAATGGCCGAGAAGCGCTCTCCTGGGACGGGGCTTGACGGGCTGAAGCGAAGAGGCTGTGGCGGCAAGGGGAAGCTGGGAAACGAAAGTTAGACTGAGCAGGCAAGGGTGTGGCAAAGGTCAAGACATCTTGAAAAAAAGGGAACTTCGCGTACGAGCTACCCTCGCGATCGCTGGCTACTGAGACAAGTACAACCTGTTTGCCTCTCTGTGACAGATTATAGCCCGTGTAGAAGACACGGAGTCGTCCGTCCGGCCCAGTCACGGCCGAGCCTGTCCAAGCCCCGCTGGACGCCGGATGCGAGACGTCTTCCTCAGACCCGGGCGTGATCGCAGGTAACGCATCTCGGCTCCATCGTAAGAGATCCGTCGAGCGCAGGTGATGCCACGACGAACGCAGCCGAGGAGGGTGGTGGACTGTGTTTGGAGGCGTGCCTAGGTGAAACAGGTGGTATACGTCGTCGATGAGGACCGGAATGGCGTCTGCCGCGGCCTCAGCGGCTGATGGGCGGTTGAAGCTACTCATGAGGGGATATCGAAACGGGTCGCATTTTACTTTTTCGAAATATGCTGACGCGTGGCCTAGGTTTCCGTTCGCCGTTGTGATGCTGTCTGTCTTCACGGTCGGCTGAGCCACGTGACCAGAGAGAAGTCCGATTGGAAAGGGATTCCGATGCTGAACCCAGCTCGTCTGCGGGGAAGTCAACCTTAACCCCGCTGTGTTCCTTGAAGACGACGATTTGCGTTCGTTACCGTCTGTGACTTGAAATGCAGAATGATGGGGACTGTCCTATGTATATTGGCAGGATGTACTGAAGCGGGTTGCTGTAAGCGCCGCGACCGCCCACAAAACGAACCGACATTCGTTCTCCTAGCCTTTCATACAGAATCGCGGATTTTGATTCACATGATGGTGAGTTTTCACGTCCAGTACCCCCGCGTCTGGCTCTGGTGCGCCTTCGCAGCCCTTGGGGCTTTTCTATATGGCTACGATGGAGTCTACTTCAACGGCGTGTCCACGCTTGGTGAGTGCAGAGACGGCTCGGGAAACATCGTACTTTGCTGAGAACTCAAGATGCCTTCCTCCAACGCTTCGGAAAACAAGGTGCCAACGGGGTGTGGGCTATCCCGCCGGCCACGCTCTCCGTCATGACGTCCATGATGAACGTCGGCGAACTGGTCGGATCGCTCAGCGCAGCGCCGCTCAACGATGTCGTCGGCCGAAAGGGCATGTGGCTGATCGGCTCGGTCTTCATCTCGATCGGCGTCGTTCTACAGCTCGTGGCAGACTCAACGGCTCTCTTCACAGCCGGTCGCCTCGTGCTCGGCATCGGCGTGGGCGGTTTCAGCGCAACGTCACCTCTGTACATGGGCGAGGTAGCGCCAGCTCGCCTGCGTGCTCCGTTGCTCATGTGCTGGCAGCTCACCCTGTCCGTCTCCCAGATCATAGCCGCGGGGATCAACCGCGGGATGGCCTCAGCTCCAGACACTGCCTTCTCTTTCCGCTTCCCCATCGGGTTCCAACTGCTTTTTCCTTTCCTCGTACTCGTCGGTCTGCCGTTTGTACCCGAGTCTCCGCGGTGGCTGGTTGCTCGAGGAAAGCCTTCTCGGGCCGCTCGAAGCCTACGCAGACTGTTCCCTCCTCGACAAGATCATCGTGGCCAAGACAACGATCCAGCTACCGCCATTGCCGCGCTTCAAGAGGACATGGAAGCCGAGGCGCGGCTGCGGGAGAGCGGCGGATGGGCGCAACTTATAACGGACCCCGTCGAGCGACGCAAGCTCATCTTCAGCGCGGGCGCCCTCGTCGCGCAGCAGGTGAACGGAATCCAGTGGTTCTACTACTTCGGCACCGTCTTCGCGCGTGACATCGGGCTACAGGATCCCTTTCTCATGACCCTCATCGTGTTCACCATTCAGGTCGTCGTCGTCGCCGCAGCGGTCGTGCTGGCTAACCGGCTCCCTCGGCGTCCGCTGCTGCTTGCCACCACCGGCATCATGACCGTCGCCATCTTCGTCGTCGGCTGTCTGGGGATCCCAAGCCCGGAGGTGCAGAGCCGGGCGATCGGCAAGGTCATCATCAGCTTCGTCATCCTCGAGATTGTCGCCTTCAACTTTGCGTGGGGACCGCTGGGCTGGACGATTGCGAGCGAGATGGCCGTCGGTCGCAACAGGAACAAGATCTACGCCGTCGCCGTGGCGGCTTTCTGGGTCACGGTCTGGCTGACGGTGTTCACGCTCCCGTATCTCTATTACAGCGCCGGCCTCGGGCCGCGTACGGGCTTCGTGTACACGGGCCTGTGTCTTGTGACGTGGTCTTACGTATACCTCTGTGTCGGCGAGGTGCATGATCGAACGTTTGAGGAAATCGATGGCTTCTTCCGCGGAGGGGTCCCTGCCAAGGACTGGGCGAAGCAACCCCGGGCGGTCCGAAGCGATGAGACGGGTGAGGCAATTGTGCTGGACTCGCTTAAGAGTTAGGCGGTAGCGTTCGAGCTACCTCGGTCGTCCATCGTCCGCTTTTTTTCTCTCCAGACTCTCATGAGGGTCGGAGACTCTTCCAAGAAAACTTCGCCACAATGCCATGGCTCTATGCCCCTCTTCTAGTCGGAGAATCCCTTCATCGACCATGTGGCATTTTCTCCAAAAACCCAAGCATCTTGGCGAAACTTGGCATCGCGGCCTGCGGACCTCCGTACCTGTACACGCGGGATCATGTTATGCTAGTGAGATTAGGCGCCGAGAACCGATCGACGCTTGTCGTTTCATCGCGGCTAAATTCAATCCTTATTATGTTGCAGGGTGACGGCGGCAACCACGTTAAACGTGGCGGCTTGGCTGATAAAGAGCGTGTGGTCGTGGTTTTGACGCCAGATATAAAGCGCAGAACCTAGTGACCCGGCAGTGATTGTGTGCGATGCCTGCGATTTCACAGAAAGTCTTGTTAATGGCTTGGTGGTAGAGGTATAGGCGCCGTGGCCACGTCAAGGATTCGTGCCGGCGACCTCATTCGGCGGGAGCATCCAAGATTGATGCGAATAGTCTCGAGAGAAATGTTCGAGAAGCTTCGTAGACTCTAGAGGCGAAGCTCTGTGGATTTTGGAAGGAGGGTTCGTTCGACTGCCCGTGACAGACCAGGTTGACGTCTTTGGACTCGCGAGGAGCACCGGGGGGGATGTGCTCGAGGACATGATTCGAGCAAACACATTTGGTGTCACATTCAACAATGTTAGCCATTATGGTTTCTTTCCATAAGTTGCGGTAAGACAAGACTCACGAGTCGTCAATAGTAAGGGAAGGCTTTACTCACGAGGAAACAGACAGTTAATTATACCTGCAGGCCAAAGTACGTCTAAGATGATAATATTAAATCACAGCTAGAATTCTGGGAATACGTCACTAACAGGATTGAAGCTCAATCACACGTTTCTCATCGAAAAGTTTGACCCTAGAAGTTGTAGCATATCGCGATATCCAGCCTGGCCAAGAGCTAACCATTTGCTGTTAGAAACCCAATCGTTTCGGGTCACTAAGCCGAACTAATGAGATCCATTACTAGACTCGCCCTTGAACATCAACTACAAGGACCGCCAGATGACACTCAGAGAATGAGGATTTGAGTGCGATTGCTCCCTCTGCAGCTCAGCCAACGCCGTCGCTGCCTCCGACGCGCGCCGGGGACGCATACAAAGAGATGGTCTCGTTACTGAGCAAACCCCTCTTCTACATATCCCGGGCAATGCTAGCCCGGCTTGCGAGAGAAGTGGAAAAAAAATCAGAGAAAGAAAGACTTCAAGCACAACTCGGCGACTTCCAGACATCATTGCGCGGGCTTATGTACTCGTCGGCGAGGTCGAAACAGGCAGGAGGTACGCGGAGTTTGGCGGAGGAGAAACTGGTGCATTTTGCGGGGTACGACGACGAGAGGACGGAGGACTCAGGAGGCGAGGGGTCTCTTGGGGGAGTTGGGGAAAGCTGGGGGGAGCGTAGGAGCTGGGGAGTGGCTACCGTGAAGCTGGGTGTCATGTCAATGCTCGGGTCAATGGGAGACGGACGGACGGGACGATGTCGTGCTTCTGTCACTGCCGACTCCTCTTGCCATGATTGGACCGGGGAAGGTCAGGCCCGACCAGACTGACGGGAGCTGATGTTCCTGATTCGGAGTCGGTGGCCTGTTCTGACGGGATACATGTGTTTCTCACGTTGGTGATTCTGACGCGGGCAACAAATCCTTGGGGACATATTTTCCGACGGCGCACGGGTTGGACACCTGCCACGGCTATGCGGCACGCTTTCTCGACCCAAGTTTCTGGGACTCAGATTAGGTTAAGGATATGCTCGCCGGATCAACCCGGCCATGTTTCCATCGATGTAGCAAGAACACCTTGGCTATGATATGCGTCTTGGGGGGTGGGGGGTGAGTTGAGGCTCTGGCTGGACCCGTCTGCATGGTGCCAAGAGGCTTGGAGGGCTTGGACGTCGACTGCCAAGGACGCCTTGGCATGCTTCTATGAACATCCTTCAAACCATTATCATGGTTTCATTCAATTAAGAAGAAAAGAAACAATGGATTCGACTTGTTTTCTTCGGAACTCGAAAACATTTCCAAGAAGTATATTTGGGGAACAAAGACCACGAAGTCTGCTGACTTTGAGAAATCCTGAACAAGTTGCAGAGAACAAGCCGGTTGTAACGTCCCACTGTCCATGCACGTATGTACCACAAAGACTTTCGTGGCCGGTAAACATCATGAACATAGTGATTGTCACCAAAGATGATTCACTCTGCCTTCTGGTATTTAGTCAACCTAGATCGACTGCCATCCCCTGCTGAGCCAGGACGGAAGCCAAAGGTCGCATCGCATCTCGGGTACGACATAGAAACCGCACTATTCCATTACACACATCAAAACGAGAAATCAGCTGAACCCAATTCCCCGGTACCAAAAACCGAAGCAAACCATGTGCATCCAGTGGATCGCCTCCGCCTCTTGCACGGCCGCCGTTTACGGCCACCCGCGAAAGGGGTGCAAAGGCGCGCACGTGGTGGTGTCGCGTCGTCAGGTTTGCCCCGATGCCACGGAGCCATGCGTCTGTTTCTTCGGCTCGTGCGGCCGTATTCTCACGCTGTTCTCGGAAGACGACGATAGCCACTCCACTTCGCTCACCCCGTGCGAGATGTGCGGCGTCGACGAGGATCCTCACCAGATGCTTCTGATGAAAATCTTCGACATGGACTTCGCTCGGAAATGGGTCGAGTTCTATGGGGAGAGTCACTGGAAATTGTGCACCGAGACCAAGTGGCTTGGATTGTACGAACGCGACGGGTTCGAAGACGACGGGTTGGAGGACGCAATGCAGCCCGAGGAAAATCTCGGAGCTGCCGCTGGAGAGACAGAACTAGTAGATAGCGCGCGCAGGCTGGAGGAGGGTAGAGGCACCACGAACGAGCTCGGGGTCGGCGCAATGGAGCGCGAGTTGTAGTAAGCGAACATGAATGAGTACTGACTGGCGTCAGGGAAAATTTGACTACGTAAACAGCAGCGAGGAAAACAAAATAATGATGACCGCGTAACGCGCACAGCACGAGATTGGCGGTCTGCGAATTTTCGCCGTCTCGCCGGCTCCGACGCCGGTGAATACCATTTCCTGACAGAATGTGACGAGTGATCCTTTACTTATTTTGAGTAAGCCCTGTGACCAACGTTGGCTCCCAAAGTCTTGAACATCGTATGAGGGTCGGATTGCATGGCTCATCATACTCCGCAAATTGACAAGTGCTGATTGCGTGCCTGGTCCTAGGGTGGTTGGGTCTTCCTTGCAAGAGAGCATGGAGCAAACATTCACGTTTCTTTTCGCCATGTGACAGGTGGGCTCCCTCAACGGAACTCTCCTACTGATGAGGGAAGGCGGCCTCTGGGTATGTGTGCGCACTGCGCACTGCGTGCGTCCTCGCGTGAGAAGTGGAAGTTCGCGCCCTCGCGCTGTGAGTTGAGCGCTTAGAAATTCCCCTCCAGTTTTTTCCTCATACATTGGGTTCCCCATTGAAGGAAGCCTTTCCGTGGAGACCTTGGGGTTCGATAGGACCGGTCAAGAATAAGAAAGGGGACTTGGGGAGTTACTTCGGGGGAGACGGGGTCGAGGAAGTAGTGGGAAACGGGGATACCCCTCGGCTTGGGCAGAGTGGGGCTAGCGCAGCCTCCTAAGTTCGTTCCTCTCTTACTTGGGGTTTTTACTCACGCAAGTAGGTATACTCGTATATAATAATATTAGTATTATTATTACTAAATACACTCTTTTGCTTATTTCTTAATACTATAACGCTATATTATTCATAAAATATATATTCTAACTATTCTAAGTATAGTAATTATAAAGATACTAATTATCAATATCTCTATAATCTATTATGCGGTATTCTAATTTTTGCGCTATATACCTCTAATATAGGCAATAATCTTCTATATATAAATAATAAATCTTCTTCTACTTCTTCTGCTTTATCTAAGGCCTCTCCTAGCTTACTTAAAGCCTCTACTTATTTATTAAATTTAGTATCTTCTTTCTAATTGCAATCTATTTAAGTATTAGGTACCTCTAGGCTATTTAAGGTATTAAATAACCTTAACAATAAACCTTTAGTTTATAATTTATCATTTCTTTCTCTGTTTAGAAGAGTATTAATCTAGGAGAGAATAAAATTATCTCCTTAATATTATAGTTAAGAGTATTCTTATTCTTAGTCTAATTAGGTTTTATTCTAAAACCCCTTATTTCTAGTAGCTCTAGGGCAATAGATAGGAAACCTATTTTCTCTTCTAGAGGAACTAGAGGGATAAAGTTATTCTACTTTTTAAAAGCTCTCTAGGGCCTCTTAGTGATTAGGAAGAGGTTTTCTCTTATTGTCTCCTTAATACTTTAGAGGTAATATATTTATTATAGCTTATGTCTTTACTTTAGGGATATGCCTTATATCCAGGCTATATTAGTATTATTACTCCTTCTTCTTATTATTAGTATCTCTCTAAAACTTAAGGTATATAGTATCTATTAGATCTAGAGATAAATTTACTAAATAAAAAGACAAGTTAAATAGAAGAGCTAGTAATAAACTCTTAAGCTTAACCCCTCTTCTTTTATAGCTTTTTCTAAACTAAGCTATTCTTCTTTATATTCTCTTAATAAAGCTCTTTAAATAGTTACTAGAGTTAGTAATTACTTTTAGAATAACTCTCTAATATTTCCTTTACTCTATAAGCTTCTATTTATTCCCTAGCTTATGTCACGAACAGCGAAAGGACGAAGGTTGGCATGCTTCTATTACGCTGTGTTGAATGGATTCTGACTTGAAGAAGGAAAAAACTAGAATGTGGGCGGGCGCAGCCTCGAGGGCTGGAAAAGCCTGCAACTGTGGGTCACGTGATTTAGATGTTATGTGACCTATATATTACGTGACCTAGAAGTTAAGCATCCCAAATCCAATAATGCAAGAAGTCACGTGACCTCTAAGTTATGTGACTTAGGTTGAGTCCCCAGCGCCGTGATATTACCCCCCCCCCCCCCCCCCCCCCCCCCTTTACTAACGTTAC
>JAXCEF010000350.1:0-58876 GCA_037178605.1 Colletotrichum euphorbiae
TTCACTTGCTCGGCTGGCGCCCTTCCGACCCGGGCACCTTGTGGTCCACCGCCCCCTCCCCCCCCCCCCCCCCCCCCACGGCTTGTCCCCAGTGCCGGATCGCCCTCGCGCCCCCAGGAGCCAGCCCGCTGACTGGAGCTGGATGACACGTTCTCCAAGGGTCTGAGGAACCGAAGGACGCTGACTCTCGCAAGCTGTTTGGTGAGTAACCGGATGTGCCTTTGCCACTTTGCGCTGATTCTCACGTGGAAAAAAAGACAAGGCTTCTTAATTATAGCTTTGAAAGTTCCGTCATTAAGGTAGCTAGCTACCTTACCTGGCATCAGAGGCGGAACATTCGATGGACCGCGAATCTACTAGGCTGCAGTTCCTTCCAGAGTCAATTTGAGGTCGCTTGCTGTCACAGTCAGTGCTCAGGTAAGGTAAGGTAGTCACCAACAGCACAGTCATATCGACTCGGTAACATCCGAAGTGAAGGAAAAACCCTGCCTGCCTGGTTGTGGTGGTAAGGTAAGGTACAGGGCGCATGACAGGTGTGCTGAGCGGTTGGTCTCACATCACATTCATCTGGGTGAGGTACTTCCCCTTTAGTACCTGGCCCGCCTCGGCCTGGTACTCTCCTTCCTGGCCTGACCTCACCTTCCCGGCCCCAGTCCAGGTCCAAGGTTCAAGGTCCCCTCTCCACTTGGAGGTCCCGGGTCCAACAGCTATCCCATTTCCAGGCTGCACGCACCGTCGCTACTTCTGGCCTCGCCGTCTTTCGCGCCTTGGTTTATTAATGAGAGCCTCGCCATCTGCTCTCCCTTAGGCAACACTCCCACACCTCCATCAAACAGATTACCGCATTCACACACGTACACGTTATACCCCGGATTGTCGTGCACAAGTCCGTTGTTGTATCCGTACTCCTTGGCCTGTCATACAGAGATCGCCACATCTCACCTACGGCCGGTTCCAATAATCATTCACGATACCTGCCTTGCTACCTCCCAATACCATTTGCCATCGGACTAGCACCGACTAAACGCGCCGTATTTTTCTCCCAACAGCCGAGGCCATGACTTCCCCTCGTACAGAGAAGAGCCAATTGAAACGTCCAAGAGTGAGTCGCTTATTGTTCTGTCCGGCCTTCTGGTGTGCGATCCTAAATCGTCTTCCCCTGGCAAAGGGCTCTCTGCCAGAATCAGATACGGATGTGAAGAAGCCCCGACGCTCCGAGAGGTTATCGATTCATAAGACCCCGGTTTCCCATAAGCAGCATCTGCCATCGCCTGTTACAAGAGGATCCGGCGGCTCGGATGACCACGATCGCGACGACCGCGATGCTTATAAGGAGCCCACGGCCACGCCTCCCGAGGGACGCCCCAGCCAGGTTAATCACCGGGACAAGGACGACAATTCCCAGTCGCAGGCTTTGAACAACCTTTCCTCGCCACCTCAGGACACCCAAGCTTTCTCCCAGTATCCGGCCGACAATAAGGATGTTCTTTCGGATGAGGTAGAAGACGAGGTGAAGGAGGGCGTTTGGGGCTACCTGTTCCCGCTGGATACCAAATATGGCAAGTGCATGGTGATGAAGAAGAGGGCAGCCTGCCCGGTGCCAGACGTATTCGAGGCGAAGGACTCGGGTCCCAAGGACAGGAAGGGGAAGTCGCCGTTGAGAAAGGAAGAGGAGGCTTACGAGAAGACAAAGGTGAAAGGAGTCGCTTCGGGCGGCTACTTGGTCGGACGTCATCCGGAATGCGGTAGGTTCTGCTGCTTGCTTCTGCTATCTCAGCAAGTAAGATGTGGCAATGCTGACAGACGGCAGATATTGTCATTGACGACCCGGTCGTGTCTAACCGACACTGCCTGATCTTCACCGAGAATAAGGGCGGCGATACGGTGGCAATCTTAGAGGATTTGTCCAGCAACGGAACTTTTATCAACGAAGCCAACGTGGGCCGCAACAAGCGGAGAGAGCTTCAGGAATACGACGAAATTGCTGTACTCGACAAGGCACGTTTCATCTTCAGATACCCCAAGACCAGGCAAACGAGCCAATTTCTCCAGCAATACACATTGCTGGAGAAGCTAGGCAAGGGCCACTTTGCCGAAGTCTTCCTTTGTGTCGAAAAATCCACTGGCCAAAGGTACGCCGTCAAGATCTTCACAAAGACTGCAGGTATTGAGGAGAGGTCGAAGCAAGAGGGACTGCAACAAGAGATTGCGGTTCTCATGGGCGTGAGCCACCCGAACGTGCTTTGTCTCAAGGATACGTTTAACGAACGTAATGCGGTGTACTTGGTCCTTGAGCTGGCGCCAGAAGGAGAATTGTTTAACTTCATTGTCATGAAGCAGAAGCTCAGCGAGGACGAGTCCCGGAAACTGTTTACGCAACTGTTCCAGGGTATCAAATACCTGGTGAGAAGAACCACTGCACGCACTTGGTATACTGTACTGACAGGAGGTAGCATGATCGAAACATTGTTCATCGCGATATCAAGCCGGAAAACATCTTGATGGTCGATAAGGACTTACACGTCAAGCTTGCAGACTTCGGTTTGGCTAAAATTATCGGTGAAGAGTCATTCACGACGACACTGTGCGGAACACCAAGCTACGTGGCGCCTGAAATTCTGGCTGAAGGCAGGCACCGAAAGTACACCAAGGCGGTCGATATTTGGTCCCTCGGCGTCGTGCTGTACATTTGCCTGTGTGGCTTCCCGCCGTTCTCGGATGAGCTTTACTCGAAAGATTTCCCCTTTACGTTATCCCAGCAGATCAAGAGCGGTCGCTTTGACTATCCCTCGCCGTACTGGGACTCAGTGGGCGACCCTGCTCGTAAGTTTCTAGACTCCCGGCTTTGATTGCAGATCAACTAATATCCTGACAGTTGATTTGATTGACTCTATGTTGGTGGTGGATCCAGAGCGCCGTTTCACTGTCGACCAATGTCTCAACCACCCTTGGATGACACAAAAGCCGCCAGGCGTCAACGACAGCACCGACGGATTAGTCGGCGGCATTCAAGGGCTCGAGGTTCACCGGCGTGGCGTTGCCAGAGAGCGGACGCTGCTCAGCACACTGAACTCCGTGCAGATTGCAGAAAGAAACCCTGGGCCAAACCAGAAGCCGGTCAAGATCTACTCGAAGAATACGACGAAGAAAATGGCACCTAAGGAGGCAGACCCTGCATCGCAGAGAAATGTCGATGAATTCGTGGAGATGGGAGGCAAGGGTGACCAACCTCTTTTTGGCGCAGATGGCGACAGCATTTACTCCAAGGCGGATATTTCCACAAACGAAGCGCAAAATGGCTCCAACGAGACGCAGTATGGCTCGAATCAAACAGAGAGCAAGGGGTCTTCATAATTATGGTTTTAATGGTTAGGAGCACGGTTAGGGCATAGGATGTGTCAATTCCAAGGAGACAGTTGGCGAAGGGCCTGTATCTGTTGATTTCTTGACTCTGTTTGGGCAGTTCAGACCATTGTGTTGCATGGCACCCATAAAGGTAGTGGCACCCATAAAGGTAGTGGCACCCATAAAGGTAGTGGCACCCATAAAGGTAGTGGCACCCATAAAGTTAGCGGGCGATGAAGGGGGACGTTTGGCCTTATCCGTAGCCCAAGAGACAGCTTGAAGGGACTGAAAAAAGTTGGGCGTTTGGTACTTGTTAGTCTGGGCACAATATAACAACTTACTAGGCATGATCTGACCGACTGAAAGGTGCGCAGTGGTTGTCAAGCCGCAAACTCTGACGTTGCAGGTATTGCGAGGGAAGAAAGTTGAGGGCATCGCCCAGAGTTGCGGCATGCAAGAGATTTGCCGTTCCGTCGAATAATAGCGGGAACGGCCGCGCTATGCCGGCTCCGAATAGTATGTATGGCGCCGTCTACTGGTGGGGTTCCTCGGAAGTGCTGCCCGGGGCGCAGCCGATGTGAACAGCAATTCTCGGGCACGTTCTTACTTTCAAGCAATAAACTGAAAATTTCACCTCGGATAAATCCGAGACCGTACTGTTGATCATTTCCCAGTCTGTAACAAATGAAGTGTTTTTTGTAGGCGTATTCGGTGAATACAGAGCCTCAGATTCCCTAGGTAAGGTACCCCGCCTCGGCCACCGGTGTTTCCCCTGCGCCGCCTTCGCCTAGCCCCGCACCGCACAAAAAAAATTGCCCTGTGGTCCTAAACACCCCTCCATCACACCCAAGAGGACGAGCGGGCTTCGCAAAACGATTTACCGCACGACAGACCGACCCCCTGTCTCCGTTTTCCCAAACGACACGCCCCCTCTACACACTTTCGCATTCTCTTTTTTCCTGGGGTCCCTCACTTCTCTCTCTGTCCCTTTCCGACTCCTCTTCCCGCCAAATTTGCCCAAAAGCCCTCTCCGCGTACAGAACCACGTGCGTCCCGAAGGAAAATCCCATCCCCCAGACTACCGAGACCAGGCCAGCAAAAGCAGCAATCATGGCGGCGGGAGCGAAGCAACAGACGGCGCAGCCGCAGCTCATCTTCGTGGACGGCTCCTTCCAAGAGCTCGCTCGCGAGATGTCCGACTACCTTCACATCGCCGACGAGATCAAGCCCCTCATCGACAACGAGGCTAAGAAGGAGGAGGTCCTGGCGAAGCTGGTCCGCTCGTCGGCGGCGCTGACGTCGGTGCCCGAGAAGGAATTCACGGCGGCCACCAACCTGATGGTCCATCTCGTGCTCCAGTCCGACGAGCCCAAGAACCACCTGCCGACCCTCTGCCAGGCTTTCTCCAAGCCCATCACCTCCAGCCCCGTCAACGGCGTCGGCCTGAGCCTCAACGCCCTCAGCACCATCTTCAACCTTCTCGCCCCCGAGAACCCGATACGTTACAACGTCTTCATGGCCATCCTGCGCTTCCTCAAGGCCAACTCCATGTTCGACACCATCCAGCCCTACCTGAAGCACATCCCCGCCTGGTTCGAGGACTGGAAGACCAGCGAAGATTACCAGAGGCAGATGTACGAGGAAATTGCTGAGGTCGCCAAGGAGGCTGGCAAGGAGGAGTGAGTTTTGTTCCCGCAGCTCAGGACGTTTCCGCAAAATAAGTCTACAAAAATGCTAACCATGAGTAAAACCCACAGGGAGAGCTACGAGTACGTTCTCAAGGCCCTGCGCACCTTCGACGCCGACGACAAGGAGGATATTGCCTCCGAGGACGCCCAGCGCCTGTCCCTTCGAGCGGTCCGCGACGCCCTGCTGTCCAGCACACACTTCCTCTTCACCGACATCCGCAGCATACCCTCCGTCCAGAACCTCTCCGAGACGCACCCCGTCTACTCCCAGCTCCTCGACATCGTCGCCGAGCAGGACCTCGAGGACTACAACGACTTCAACGACGAGCACCAAGGCTGGCTCGAGAAGGAGAAGCTCGACCACGACCGCCTGCACCGCAAGATGCGCCTGCTCACCTTCGCCTCCCTCGCCGCCCAGACCACCTCCCGCCGCATCGAGTACGCCGCCGTCGCCAAGGCCCTCCAGGTCCCGGCCTCCGACGTCGAGATGTGGGCCATCGACGTCATACGCGCCGGCCTCGTCGAGGGCAAGCTATCCCAGCAGGACCAGGTCTTCCTCGTGCACAAGGTCACCTACCGCGTCTTCGGCACCCGCCAATGGCAGGAGCTCGCCACCCGCCTCGACAGCTGGAAGGGCACCCTGTCCAACCTCTACGACGTCATCCGCAAGGAGCAGGCCAACGCAAAGGCCCATAAGGAGCGCGAGGCCCAGGAGGCCGAGAGGAAGCTGCAGAACGCGGACAAGGAGGGCGGTGGCGACCGTCGCCAGCAGAGAGGCGGTCAGCGCCGTGGCGATGGACAGCAGCGCGGAGAGACCAGAGAGCCCAGAGAACCCAGGGAGCCTCGCGAGCCTCGTGAGCCTAAGGAGAGGACGGATAACGACGATTAAGCGGTGCAAAAGTTTGGAGCGTCTGGTATCGTGAGGACCAAAGTTGGCATGAAGAAGGGCTTACCTATGCTCTCCTTTGCTCATTGTTCTTGTTTGAAACCGCCTGCCCCTCATCATAGCGTCAAGGTATGGGAAAAGGGTCGAAAGGAGAATCTGGCGATAGGAGAGCAAAACGAGCGTTTCACGAGGAAACAAAAAGAAACAACAACTGGGGTTCCCAAACCAACTTGTTTTTTACGTAATTAAGGTGAGGATCAAGAAAGGGCGGGGTCTCACCGTGTGCGGGCTGAGAGTTATAGAGCTGAAGAAGGGAGATCTTGTCAACAGGGCGGGCGATGTGTCTGTGGGGCTGGGCTAGCTCTACGAATTCTTTCGGGACGGGGTTTTGCGAAAAGAAAGTCGTTTATCGAGGATACTCTACACCTCGTTGCGGCGCGCTTTTTCGGGAACATGACGAAGAAAGGGGCCGCTCTTACTATCTCAAATGGGGTTGCAACACGAATCGGCGTAACGAAATTAGGATACGAACGGTTTCTGAACGCTTCTTCTGGTTCTAGCGTATCGTTTGTGTGACTATGTGACATGATGTGATGTTTGAGAAGACAGCCAGCTTTGGCTCCGACTAGTTTTGATGGAGTGCTCCGAAAGTCTTCGAACTAGTTTTGTGATCGTTTGCATTAAACTGTACCAGCATCCATTTCAAACTGGCCAAAGCCATGAGCTTTCTGAACCATCTCAGTGTTCGTGCAGTGTCAGGTCGCCCACAACCACCAGTACAGTCATCTGACGATTTCAAAGTCTTTTTTTTTTTTGCGGTAATCACAAAGTAGTATATCTCTATGTATACAAGGCACGAACAGACAGGAAAAGGAACGTATCAGGCCAAAATCTCTACATGGAAGGCCAACTCCAAAACAGCTCACGTGCACCCAGGACATCGTTCTCCTCTCCCCCTTCACCATCCCGTTGTACTTCTAAGCCTCGGGGTCCATTAATGGATAACAACTTTTACAACATGCTTCCAAACCCTAGAACCATAGTCGACTTGCTCACACGGGAGAGGATGCGCCGAGGAATGGAGCACTCGACCTCTCTCCCACGGTCCCTCAATCGCATCTCAATCTTCCATGTCCTCTCAGACTCAGATCCCAAGTCTCCTGGACAGCTCAGAGCGGGTCTTGGAGTACACGTCCGCAGGCGGGGGCGTGGCGTCCAGCTTGACGACGCGGCCCTCCTTCTCAAAGTAGTCGACGACGGGCATCGAGGTCTCGACGAACGTGCGGAAGCGCTTGCGGATGCTCTCGGCGTTATCGTCGGCGCGGCCGCTCGTCTTGCCGCGCTCCAGCAGGCGGCTCTCCATGACGGCCTCGGGGCAGTCGTAGAAGAGGACGAGCTTGGCCGGGCACACGGTCTCCTCGAACTTGACGGCCTGGTCCATCTTGCGCGGGAAGCCGTCGATGAGGAAGCGCTTGTTGCCCTGCTCCTTGATGGTGGCCGCCATGGCGTTCTCGAGCAGCTGGACCGTCACCTCCATGGGCACGATCAGGCCGTCCTTGATGTAGTCCTTGATCAGCTGGCCGAACTGGGAGCCGGGACGGTCCTGCTCGGCGCGGAGGAGGTCGCCGGCGGAGAGGTGGATGAAGCCGTAGTCGGAGACGAGCTTGGCGCACTGGGTTCCCTTGCCGGCACCAGGGCCGCCGAGGACGAAAAGGACGGTGACTTCATCGGGGGAGAAGGTCGGGGTGGATTTTGTCGGGGAGGGGAGCTGCTTGGTAGCTTCGGGAGCTGGGAGGGAGGCCATTTCTATATGTTGGAGAGAGAGAGGTGATCAGTAGTGTTCTTCGTAGGTCCCAGGTTTCAATCTATGGGAGTTGCGATTGAAGACGATTGAGGTTGTAGCTGAGGTCTGTTTCGCAGTCGGCGGAAGCTAAGGGGCGGGCGGGTGATGTGGTCGGCAGCTAGTACTCACCGGCTCGTTGGTCAACGAGGAGCTTGTAAGCGCCGGTTCCGACAACGACTACGGCGAGGAACGGCCAGAACTTGACACCGGAGGGCTTGTTCGGGGGTTCAGTAGAGTAAGCACGACGCGCCGGGAGTCGCTGCTGAAACCGAGAAGCAAAGAATCGCGAAGAGAAGTTGCGGGAGGTGGTAGTGGAGTTGAGAGACGATGAACAGAAGGTGCGGGTGGAAGCCCGGGAGAGCAGGCGTGGTGCGATTGGATGCATGATTTGCTGGGTTCGGCCTGGCCTTGGGATTATAATGCAAAGCGACGCGATACCGGGGGGGAAGGGGGGGGGAAGAAAGATACCAAGGAAAAAGGGAAGGAGTGACAATGGCGTTTCTTTGCGTCCTGGGGTGGTGGTTGTTCGTTTCTGAGGAGTTGTGTAATACGTGTAATACACTGGACTCTTCCCGGGGGCGGGAGAAGGACAGCAGCCAGCAATAGCAACAGCCAATTGGATGTGGAGACCTTTGCGGTTGCTCTGGGTGGGTGATTTAATTCGGGGAGATTTTGGGGGTTGCCTTTTCCTTTTTTTTTCTGGCATGACAAGTCCCGACCCCTGACGTATGTCGCGGTCGAAAATGTTGCAGGGGTTAAGGAGGACGGGATTCGCGTGGGAGAAAGGTTGGCATAAGCTTTCGTCCCTTGTTGGTACCTCTTGTAAACCAACAGCAGAGCCGTCTGTTCGTCATATTTTGACAGCCGCTCTCGTCGCAGCACTAATCACGCTTGGTCTTTTCGGCTCTTCCGAATACACTGACAAGGAGTGGGAAATTGACCGTTCTCATCTGTTGTAGACGCCTGCAGAGCATTGAAGTCTCGTAGGACTCGTTCTGGCTCTCAAGTGCAGTCAGTACCACTGACTCTTCAACGTTTTCATGCCGGCCAACGCAAGTTTGTTTCAACAGTGCTGCAGGAGACAACATCTTGCTTGAATATATGAGGGTCGTTAATCACAGGGGCATGTGCCCTGGGGTATCCCGATCACGAGTCGACCTGGTCTTTGGCCGGACTGATCGCTAGCTTGTGTCATCCCAAAGTCTCATAATCGCCTTCTGTGACGGAGGCCTCTCCGCGCCATCCGACATGGCTCTGATCTTTCGAAAGCGTGAGTCTCCAATGAAGGCTCGACAAGCAGATGGATCTGAGTAAGTGGAGTTTCGGAACGCATTCATCGACGGTCTCCTCGAACCATGGGCGACTTGCCCGCGGATATTGCGGCTAGCTTCGTAGGGCCGTCGTCAAGCATGACGCGCGGCATTTGTTTGCGCTTGGCGTTGAAGCTTCGCAAGTTCTTGTGACTTCCCACGGTTTACCAAACTGTTTATGAGCTTGGCAACATTCCTGTCCTAAACCATGTCGCGTGATCCGCAGAACTTCCGTGAAACGAAGCTCTTGACGGGACAGCCCCGATTTGCGGTATGGAGCCCTATGAGACCGCGCTTGGAACGGGAAGCATGGGCCTGACATTGACTTGTTTTGAGAAAGCGCTTCCCTTCAGACGAGGTTTGGAGTCTTCGCAGAGTCGCAGACCCATGAGTGCTACGTGGCGCAGATGGCACTTCCAGGCTCCAGGTTTAGGTACTACCAAGCCATGACACAAGGCACTTGAGACTAAATGCGAAAAGTATGAGGTGTCTGCATTTATCACATCCTTGTTTGTTGTTCACTTAACTTAACCAAGTATGTCATAGACTCTAGAGGTTAAGTACATTTGATATCTGTAGCATTTGAAGAATCCAAGCTGACTGGGAAAGACAGCGAATGAGGGATAAGGCAAGAAAACAGCGGCAATATATCAGCTATGCAAAATACTCATAGCTCTGGGGAAAGCTACAGAATCTTTCCAATACTCTGAGGCTGCTCTCAAGCCCAGCTGAAGCCCAGCCAACGGCTAGGTTGCGCTACTTCAGAATAAGCACATGCTTCTCGCCTCAAGAGCCACTGTTAACCAACGCCCAGCTGTGACATCCATTCGGAGATATGGCCTGATGCAGAGTTCCCTGTTTACAAAGGCATGCAAAAGACAGTGGAAAGCAACAAACCACTGCATGTGACAAAGATAAGTAAGGTAATGTGAACGCCATGTTTCCGATCCCTAACTAACCTCCAATTTTCTGCGTATTTTTACAAAGTACATGGCGCTAAGCCCATAAAATATGCAATGCCTTGCGTGCAATAAAGACCTCTGTGACTCAAGCACAACTCCTGTGCTACTTTAGATGCGCACCATCTATCAGCTGCTGGTAGCACCTTTCAAAGTGGCATTCCCATTGTTTTCTTGATCTCAACCTTCAGACGGCCAAGACGTTGGGAACGATATTTGCCCTAGTAATTCAGCTCTCCACCACCGCCGCCTGCAACATGGTCGAGATCCTCGTAGCTTTTAAGACTACGGCCTTGGGTGGCCTCGCGAGGGCCGACCGCAGCACCACCGGCAGCACCATCTCCCCATTTTCCACCGCTGACACGACCTCTTCCGCCCATACCGCCATCCCAGCGAGGGTTGGGACGACGATCGTAAGGACCACTGCGATAATTGCCCCGACCAATGCCCATACCTCCCCGGCGAATGGGACCAGGGCCACCGCGCTCATCTCCGCCGGCGTTCCAGCCAGATTGCGATCCCGGATGCCCTCCACCCATGAACGGTGCAAAACCACCCGGAGGCATTGGGAAGCCTGGAATGGGCATCATGCCATTCATGGTGAAGTTTTGTAAGTTGAATCCCCTAGGAGTTCCAGTCGCAGGCTGACCGTTAGCGGGCGGGAAGTGGCCATTAGAATTGGCGTCGGTCCTTGACGGAGCTATGTGAGATGGGTCCATGACATAGGCATTAATGAGACGGAACTGCGATATGTTAGGTTGTTGTAGGAAGGTGGAGTAGCGGAGTAACCAACCTCTTGCTCAATACTCTCGAGCCAGTCGCCGTGACGCTTCTCAACATGCTTGCGCCAGAAGTGTTCTTCCTTGAACAACTTGATACACTCCGGAACTTTGCATCTCCACTTGTGCTCGTCTTCTTGCTTGACAAATTTGTGAAGCTCCTCACTGACTGCATCCTCAACTGGTCGTCCTCCGAGCTTGCGCAGATCGGTGGATTCAGGCTCAAGAATTTGCATGATTTTGTCCTCAAAAGTCTTGACCCAATTGTAGGCTCGGAGGAGTTGCTGTTCAGCCTTGCCTGTGCTGCTGCGGAATTTTTTGTCGCCGTCAGCTGCCTCACCTTCCTCCTCAATCTCACTGCGCTTCTTGCCGGGGAAGGGCTCTCCACTGGCACTAGCGCGCGCAACAGCCTTTGCTGAAGACCCAAGGGTGCTTCTGGGGCGACGCAAGTGACCGCCAGGGCACTTACGAGTGAGCTCATGGATGGAGTCACTTTCAAAGACGCAGAAGAAGCAGAAGTTGAAGACCCGTCTGAGATACTCGATCATGAGATCCAATTGCTTCTTCTTGACGAGCAAATCCTCATCATCAGTCTCGTCTTCGTCCACAGCGCCTTCTTCCTCCTCGTCCTCATCGATGGCACCATCTTCGCCATCTTCCATGCCGTCATCGACGTCAAGATCCCTCTCGCGCTTGGCCTTTGGCTTCTTCGTTGCGCTTACGACAGGCTGAAGGCGTCCGGCGTTCTTAAGATCGTCGACTCTCTCCTCAATCTTCAGGACGGCATTGAAGTCCGAACCAAAATCTTCTTCAAATTTGTTAACGAGGCGTTGGACGAGGCCCAGGTCCTTTTCGATTCGCTCGGGTGCGGAGAAGAGATCCCAAAGAGCCTTCTTTCGAGGATGGGTGGGCGGGTTGTGCACACCGACGTGGCAGACGAAATCACCTCTGACCTCGTCCTTGACAGTCTTTCCGTTGATAGCATCCAACGCCTTCTCAGCCGTTGACACAGGAGCCGGGGACTTCAGAGGCATATCTTCATCCTCATCCTTGGGATCCGCGCGGTCAACGACGGTCTGGGCAACCTCTGAAGAAGGGTGAAGCATGACCCAACCAATGCGGTGGTACCGTTTGCTGGGGTTGGGATCTGACAGTGAAAGCCACTTGAAGCCGCCTTCATCCTCTCCGAGATGCTCCTTGCAGAAGTTCTCGAGGTTTTGTCGGCTGACGTGAGGTGCAATGGTTTTGATAAGGAGAGTTGGCTGATAGAGGTTCTCGTCCCGAATATCACCACCATTGGCAGGGACAAGGTCTCCGACACCCAGAATTTCGTTGGCTGCCGTGGCCTCGCCTTCCTCCTTCTCGACCACGCCACCTAGGCCATTGCTCTCGCTCTTGGGAAGGCCCTCCAAAGAAAACTCGTCAAACGTTCCAGACTCAAGATCCTGCTCCCATTGACCGTACGCGCCTCGGCGGAACTCGTTAAGCTGTGATCTGAAGGCATCGCGAATCTCAGGAACATAGCGCTCTCGGAACCATTGCTCTTTTTTGTGCTCGCCAACAAAAGTACGGGCCATCTTAGCCTGAAGTTCCTCCTTGTAGGAATCGTATGCGACTTGGATCTTCGCCTTCTCCTTCTCGCGCTCCTCTTGAACTTCGCGAGGGCCTCGAACACGCTCCGGCTCACGACGGCGACCAGTGCGCTGGCGCTCCTTCTCCTCTTTAATCTTCTCGTTCATTCTCCACCATTCTCCAAAGTATGAGAAGCCGACCTGATAAGGAAGCTTGACCGGATCCGCCAGGGGGTTGACGGTCAAGGGGGTAGGGCCGCTGTCGTGTCCTGGAACGTATCGGTCGATGTTGGCCGGGGGAGATGTAATGCGTCTGTCCCGATCATCTCTGGGTCCCCGACGGTCGTCTCTGTCTCTTCCGCCGTTGTAATCGTCGCGGCCACGACCCCTCGGTTCGTATCGATCAACGGGACCGGGAGATCGAGAGCGACGTCTGTCCCGGCGCTCGTGTCCTATGGAGATACGTAAGTAAATTGGACACAGACTTGCGCAACATGAAGCCACATTTCAATGGACGCCTTCGCAATGACAGCTCAATTGAAAAGACACCAGGAGGATGAGCATACCGGGGGATCTGCCGCGGTAGAATGTCTCGCCACGTTCATCTTTTCGTGGCTCGTCGCGACTGCTCCACGTCCTGTCACCTGGCGAGCGCGCGGAGGAGTCTCGGTGAGATGAGTAAGAATCCATATTTGCCGTGTTGTTTCTGAGTCGTCGCGAACAAAACGAGTGGGGATGGCCTCTGCCGTCCTTTGTTGAGGTTTGAGGATTGGCGGCCCTTCAGCGCAGATTAAGTATCGCGTCGGATAGTGGCGCGGTCGCTTCTCATGTGTCGGCGCTCGCTTGCTCGACCGAAGGAAGTAGGAAGACGAGAGGAAAGACCCTGTTGTTTGGCAACGCGATTGCGGTTAGAGAAAACATTCTTGCAGGAAGGTGCGGCTTTCTGTGAGAAAACGGGGCAGGAGAGAAAGAGAATTGAGAATTCGGCAGGGTAGCAGCAGCAAAAAGTGGTGCAATTGCCAGACGGCAAAGATGGAGAAAAGACGGCTCGTCTCTGGTAAGAGCAACGGAGCAAATGGAAGAAGAAAGTAAGGCGCCAAACGAGGCGGGCTTGATAATATGGATTGACAAACGGAGGGCAGGGAGTCGGGTGGGAGACAGATAGAATGATGGCAATTGGGGAGACGGGAGACAGGAGTAAATTGTAACTTGGGGATTCGGATCGAGAGGATGGAGGGACAATGGGTGCAGCGAGAAAAGATAATGCAGAGAAAAAGGGAAGAACGAACTATTTCATTTGCGAGGGCGTATGCCTCGACGATGAAGAGCGAAGTTGTCGTGATCCAAAGCGAGACCTTGCGATGCACGAAGGAAAGACAGCGAACGGATGGCTGGCTGACGAGCTGCCGAAGGCGACGAGACACGAACAAAGGGTCGGCTGGAGCGATCCATCGGGACCAAACGGGGCTTAGCGCGGATGTCAGGTTATATGGGTTATGCCGATATGCCGTTTAAATGCATGGATCCCGTTTCTGAGGTAAGAAGCGTGGTGAGTCTACGTCTAATTACAGTTGCCGGACGATGGTTGGGTTCGGTTTCAAAGTTGGTTCCAATGTAGATAAGGTAGGCGACAACGCAACCCAAAACTTACGTGAAAACTGCAACTGGCAATGAATCAGCGGAAGCCACGATGCCTGGCCGCGAGGCTGCGGACATTTGCGTTTGATAGCACTCCAGCTCAGTGCAGCTGCTCCCAGCCGCCGTGGGTCGATTCAGAATGTCCTGAGCTGCAGAACGGCGGCCGATCCCCAGCGATCCCCAGAGCCTTATCCCTGTAGCGACAGGAACATGTCCATCTGAGGAATGGAGACCCCATCTGTCCGGGTTAAAAGGTGACAGCGCGTCGTGATGTGACATTTCGCGCTCAGCCAGTCTTCTTTCGAGAACTGATAATTACCTGTCAAATCGCAAGTTTATCGTGTTTTCAGCAAAGCTCCAATCCCCATAACCACGTGAATTTCAACGCCGCGAAAAGTGTCAGTTGCGTGTTCAAGCCAACGCATTGCGTCATAGCCTTATGAGCTATCTCGCAGGTCGGACCAAGACCCGCCCCGAGGCATACCATCGCATGTTCCAGACGAATAGCGTCCACGTCAACGCACTCTATAAAACAAAACATCACGAATCCTTCAACAACGGCCGCTAATAACCAATTTGCCTAAGCTTTAGGATTGAGAATTCAAGAAGCCGACGACCGCAAAAATGACTACCTTCATCCCCGCGTTGACGCTACCCCACCAGATATTCGAGAATGCCGCGGCTTCGATCTTGCTCCCCATAGCTTTGGGAACCGCCGTCGGCTACTCGTCGCGACGTGAGCACTGCGCGTCCCCTCGCAGAATCACCCCAAGCTAACGCGACCGCCACAGCCAAGGACACCCAAAAGACCTATGCCGCCATCAAGAACCCTCCTCTGCGCCCTCCGCCATACGTTTTCGGCCCCGTGTGGACTCTGCTCTACGGGTACGTCGGTCACCTCATCTACCTCCTTCGCGCATCAGCTAACACGACATCAAACAGTATGATGGGCTACGCCGCCTACCGCGCCGTCCACAATGGCCTTTCTCCGTTCTCGACGATCGAGCACATCAACATGACCAAGCAGGGCGCAACCCTCTACACCATCCAACTCGGCCTCAACCTCATCTGGATGCCCCTGTTCTTCGTCTGGAAGCGCCCCATTGAGGCCACCGTCGACATCGTGGCTCTGCTCGGCGTCAACTCTTACCTTACTTACCTTTGGGGTACCGTGGACCGCGTCGCTGGAGGCTTGCTCGTTCCATACCTCGGCTGGCTCGGCTTCGCGACCTACCTCTGCGCTGGAGCTGGATACCTCAACAACTGGGACTTGAAGGGTGCCGAGGAGAGGGCTGCCGCCGAGAAGAGGGAGTAGGATACCTTCATTCAGGGCTTGGCTGATGCTGGTTTGGAACAAAAGCGAGAGCAAGAGGAAGATTCTGATGTTTCTCTGGAGGCGACTAGCTCTACTTGTGAACTAAGCATGTTCCTAGGTTGTCTTTGATACAACAAACTACCCCAAAAACAAAAAGTTGGTATCCACGCTCACATCTACCTCCCATGGAAGTCATTTGACTACCAATTTTGTGTATGAGTATGCACATCTTCAACCGTAGCTATACCTTTACGCCTCTAAATGTCTTTCTGAAACCAAAGCAACCCATTCCAACTGCCCAAGTCTAGGATATCAAAACGAACAAAAATACAGCGCTCTATTGCAGGGGAAATCTGTGCTTGAGGCCGTCAAAAACCATGAAAATGAATGCTGAGCTGGGCGCAGACCGCAGGCAGGTGATGCCGCAGCCCCGATACAATCCCCTCAACCCATAATGCTGCCAAACCGCTGCACCTTCCTGCCAGAAGGTCCGGCTCTGCGCCGCGTCGCCAATAGCCGTCGTCTGCATGCGCGACTTGATGGTATCCGCCGGGAAGAAGAGGAAATTGTACGACACACCACCCGAAGCGCCCGCCAAGGCCTGCTGCCACAACGGCAGTGGCTTTGCCGCGAGAGCGTCCTTCTCCGACTGACTCTTGGCCGCCCTGCCGTTGAAATGGTAGAAGATCTTCGTCACGGTCTCCTTGCTGCCGAACCATGCCGCGCAGCCGCCCGATTCGCGGATCAGCGTGCCCATCTGACCGACCCAGAAGCCTCTGATGCCATTGTGCTTGTAGACGTCGCGGATGACGGCCAGCGGGCGCAATTGCGGCGGCGCCGACCCGTCTACCCTGGCCGGAGCTTGGATCTTGCACTTGACGAGCTCGACGGGCGTCAGGACGTACGACGTGAAGAAGCCGGAGAAGGCACCGGTGAACCAGAGCGCACCGAGCGAGAGCTCCTGGCCCTGGGCCGCGATGCCGGAGGAGTATACTGCGGCGCGTCCAACACGCTCGAAGAAGAACAGGCTGCTGTTCTCGAGAGCGGCGCCGACGAGCGGGGCACTGATGCCACGGTAGAGACCAAGGACACCCTCAGCCTTGATGGATTGGCGGAAGCAGTCGAGCGGGCCCTTGTAGCGGAGGGGCTGGTTGTCGGGCTGGGATTGGAGTCGGACTTTGACCGTGTCGAAGGGGTACTCGATGTATTTGCCGACAACGCCAGCGACCTGGACGATCAGCTATGTTAAAAAGCTGACGCAAAGCTGCAGACCGAGTGTGCGCTGCTTACCGATCCGTAGACAATGTCTTCAACCGCCTCCAGGGCCGCGGTGCGGCTTTTCTTGAGCGACACCGGTACGTCATGGTGGGGGATTTCCATGGCTGCTCCAGCTGTGTCCATCATGGCGACAATCGGAGTTGTAGAAGCTACCTGAGCTTTAGAAAGTCGGCGTCGACCACCGAATATTGAGAACGACCAACACCTCGCAGTGATACTCCAGCGACAAAGGTCGATGAGAGGAGGGGTAAGGTCGGTGGTTTGTTTGCTTGTTTGCAAGTCGACTCTTGTTGGCTGCTGCCGAAATGCCGCTCACTAGATATCGCTCGGCAGCTTGCTGCGGCCGCAGGCAGGAAATGTAACAGGTATTTCCACAAAGGAGCAAGTGCAGGACGGATGAATAGGAGTCTATTCAGCGCTGTCCTCACTGCTCCTCCTCGTGTTGAGTCGAATCAATGAGGTGGGATAACCATAGGATGTATGCGCGGGGCGATTGCGAAAGTAGCCGCACAGAATGTTGGTTATGCGGAATAACGTAATTTTTTTCTTCTGGTGTCAAGCGCGAACGAGGAAAGCCCACCGGTACTGGGGCGGGTTTAGTGGCTCCGACTTACTGCGTTGAACTGGACTAGCACCAGCGCCTAAGAGGGGTGAAAGTCTAAAAGTGAGAGAGAAATGATGGTCAACCCAAAGAGTTCACTTCACGACTGGCGCCTGTCTAAGGTTATACTTATACGACCATGTGAACGAATCGGTCAGGAAACCCGAACAGTGGAGTTTTGGGCGCAGCAGCAGCAGCAGCAGTACATTCGGTTCGCGCCAAATTCTCTTCAGCATTCGTGCGTACCTCGCAGCGTTTCTGTCGATTCCATGTCTAGGTACGTAAGGTACTTTGTAATGTTTCTGTGACTCTTTTTCTGCTTGCAGAAGTGCCATGCGCCTCCCGCACATAATAACCTGGGCCCAGAACACCCTTGGGCCCTGACATCTGATTGAGAAACACTGAAACAGTGACCCCGTGGTGGGGTTACCCGGGCGGGAGCTACCTAGGTAGCATTGGACCACCCCTCTCTGAAGCTGAAAGTTATGTCGGTGTTCAGTGACAGTAATCTCTCACATTCGCATCTCATGACAAAGGCAAATAACCAACAACAACGACGGCGGGATCAAGAGCAACAGCAACCGCAACCGCAAGCCAAACGATTCACATCGACGAAGACGGGCTGCCCCGTTGTCAGGCACAATTGACAGTGGAGGGAGTAGCAGGTGCCCCGCCACAAGCCCCGAGGCGCCGACCGCGTCTGGCTCGGACTTAGAGATTATCACGATAATCTCTGAGACAAGATATTTCCCGCTCTTTGCGTCTATTTACCGTGGCCCAGTCTCTTCATCCACTCGACATGCTACCCTCATCCATGCACACACATTAGGCGGTCCACTGACCCCCCTTCCCTGACGACTCCTCTCCACCACCTGCCCTCTTGTGCCCTCCTCTAGCAATGGGTTTTGACTGTGCGGCCTCGTGCCGACGGAGCTCCTCGGGGACCTTCGAGATCGAGCTCTTGGACAGCATTTGCTTCAGGTCGTAGAACAAGTCCGCATCCTCGTTGCCCAAAAACGAAATTGCGACACCGCTCTTGCCCGCGCGACCCGTACGTCCGATTCTGTGGGTGTAGCTCTCGATGGATCCTGGGAAGTTGAAGTTGATGACAAGGGATACGTCCGGCACGTCGATACCTCTTCCAGCCAAGTCTGTGGCGACCAGTACGTCTGTTTGACCGTTTCGGACGGATGCCAGCGCCGCTTCTCTCTGTTCCTGAGTCTTGCTTCCGTGGAGTGTTACTGCTGAGTAACCCATGTGCTTGACATCTCGCGCCACAGCGTCGCAATTGCGCTTGATATTGACGAATACGATGATGGGTGGAGCAAAGTCTCCCGAAGAAAGAATTTCTTGCAGACGCTTCTTCCGCTTGTCCTCGCCGGACACAAACTCCACCCTCTGCTCGACTGTGTCGACAGCCTCACCAGCGTTACCGATCGTAACGATTGCAGGACGTCGCAGGTACTTCTTTGCGATTCTCTCGACAAGCGGCGGCATGGTAGCCGTGTACATCATGGTTTGTCTGTACTTGTCTCTGGCGCCAAGGTATCTCTTCATCATCATCGCGTTTTCAGCGTCGTCCGTATCTGGTTTCTCGTTTGTTACGGGTAGAGCATCGAGAATCTTATTCACCGATTCCTCAAAACCCAAATCAATCATCCGGTCAGCTTCGTCCATGATGATATAACAGCACTGAGATAAAACCAGAAGACGTCTTTCGATACAGTCCACCAGACGACCAGGTGTTGCGACAATGATTTCGGCTCCGTTGCGCAGCGCATACACTTGCTCTTCGATCTGATGACCACCCACAATGCTGACTACTCTGAAGCCAAGTGGTTCGGCAAATTTCCTGGCCTCGGTTTCGATCTGCTGTACCAGTTCACGCGTCGGAGCGAGAATGAGCGCATAAGGGCCATCGTTCCGGTTGACTTCCGTAAGTGGGGGTAAATCCGAGATATAAACGAGTAGCGGCAGCAAGAATGCTGCGGTTTTTCCGGAACCGGTGACTGCGACACCAATGAGATCTCGGGCTTGTAGTGCAATGGGAATAGCGGCCCGTTGAATAGGTGTCGGTTCCGCGTAGCCGACACGGTCAACGATGTCGAGTAGCTTCCGGGGCAGGCCGGATTCCTGCCAATTTCGCATAGGATCGGGGATAAGACCGCCCTTCGTCGCGATGCCGAAGTCCTCCTTGAAGATTCTCCAATCTCGCTCGCGCATCTCGTCTAGCGTCTTCTTGGACCAGTGCTTGCCCAGACCCGTCCGGTCTGCGCGTTCCTTCGCGCGATCGCGAGCTCTGTAGAAGTCGTCCATGTATTCCTGCGCGCGCTGCCTGCCAAATTCATGGTCTCGCTCCTCGATCATTCGGGCCCGTCTCCGTGCGATCTCCTCGGCTTCCTCGTTGAACTCGCCCGCCAGACTGCCGTAGGTGAATGACTTGAGAGACATGCGCGAGTCGTAAATAGGATCGTTGTCGAGCGTAGTGTCCTCCTCGGCGTCCCACTCGAACTTAAACTCAGTAGCTCGCTTGCGCTTCTTCTTGACACTGAACTTCGACTCTTTGTTGACCTCGGGCCCGAGATATCGGTTTCGTAGTAGCTCTGCTTCTATCGTCCCCGCTGACTTCTTCTCTTTTCCGTCTTTTGTCGTTGACTTCTTCGTTTCTGGCTTGTCTCCTCGTCGTCCTCGTCGCCCGTCGTCGTTCTGCGTGCTATTCATGGATTTTGGTCCGGTGGGCACCCGGCCGTTGGCGTTTCCGTTGCTTCCATTGACGCCATTCCTCGCTTCAGCCGCCCACTTCTTCTCGATTTCGGCCTTCCTCCTTGCCTCCTCCTCAGCCTTCTTCTTGCGCTCTTCCTCCTCGGCTTTGGCTCGCTCCGCAGCCTGCCTTTCTCGTTCCTTCTTCGGAATGAATCGAAGCTTCGAAGAAGCTGCGTCGGCGGCCTTCTTCTTGCGAATGATCTCTTCGAGATCGAGAGGCGCTTTCTTATTATTCATCTCGGCGGTTTGTGGGCTCACGAACTATGCATGTAGTACGAAAGAGCTACGCGACTAGGCCTGGCAGCCTTATCCAATGTGGCTGTATTGCACGGACCACGTCGCCGCGGCATTGCGGAGGTTTAACTAAGAAGGCTGCAGTTTGCGCCACAGCTGGCACCAGGAGACAGCCAATCATGCAGCGGTGATACCGGCAATGTGTACTTGCCCCCCCTCCCCCCTTCCCCCTTGCACCAAGCTTCCCTGCTAAAGCTCTCGTATGTACAGGGGTGGATAAGGCTGGCCAAAATAATTATTCACTGTATTAACCAACATCAACGCGCTTATTTTGGAGTCGAACAAAGCCCCGCGTCGACCTACCGAATTCCTTTCGAACGACGGCCCCACGACGTCCCGGGGTTTTCAGGAGAAATCCAATTGCCACATCCGCCCCTCGCCTGATTGATTTCGTGTAGGAGCAAGGACGGTCCGAAAAAATGTCAGCGCAACACCACATCCAGCTGGCCAAGTCTCTACCAGCCCGCCTGCAGCGCCTCTTCGCTCGTTGGCCACCTGCCTCGATCGTGACTGGGCGACAACAGCCCAAGACCGGCTTCCAAGAAATCACGCCCAACCCTTTCGCACCTCAAAAACACCCAGAGACAGGCAAGTGGCACGACCCGAGGTACTCGCTGCGCCGGCAGGCCGAGCTGGTGAAGCTCGCGCGAGAGCACGGCGTGGAGGAGCTTCTGCCTCCTACGGTTAAGAACACTGAATATCGCATTGCCAAGCGTGTTGAGCATGGTTTGAGGGTAAAGGGTACCGGTGTGGGACAGAGGGTCAAGGGAAAGATTCACGAGAGAATGGTGGTGTCCAGGTTTGTGATCCTCTTAGTGTGTCAGTTGGTGACGGCGGCGGCGGCTAACTATCTCATGTTTGCAGGATGGAGAAAAGGAGAGAGGCTATGCTTGCTATGCCCAAGCTTATCAAGGAGTGGAAGAAGGTAAGATTAACAGGCCATCTTGCCTCAGCGAGCGGAACTTAGATACTGACGACGAGAATAGGTTGGAAAGAAGAACTGGACCAGGTTCCCCAAATAAGCCACTCTGTTGGACTTTCACAATACCATACGCCGACTACCTTAGAGGGTGTGTACATACACCATGTATTATCGTGTACAAGAAACGAATCAAACAACTCCCGAAGGTCCCCGTTCGATCATGCTCCGCCAACACGCTGTGGGTTATTACAGTTATTGACCCTCGACCACACCTTGTAGGTCAAAGAGCAACAGGACCCATTTTCCGATACTAAATCGCACTGAAACTTACGTTTTTTGGTCGGCCTTTTCAATTTCGGCCCAAGTTGATTCATCCATTTTTTACTACTCACGTGACCCAGATCCAGTGGACTCATCAAACCAATTCGCCAGAAATTTCAATAAGGGCCTGCACCGCCAACAAGTGCTCAAAACCCAACATGACTGCACCACCCGCGGCACCCGGCGGCCACACCCACTACACAGTCCTCGGCCTCACTCGCAAGCTGCTCCAAGATCAAGCGGCCGAGCAGACGCTGCAAGTAATCAAGCGAGCATATCACCGGGCTTTGCTCCAAAATCACCCAGACAAGTACCCACAACTCAAGACCCAAGGGTCTACGACTCCCAATCCGACAAAAGCAAAGTCCGACACATTCACAGTCGACAAAATTTCTTCAGCATATAAAATCTTGTCTGATCCAAAATCAAAGGTCGAATACGATCGCTCACTCGACCTGGCGCCCAATAATCAAGATCTCAAGCGTGAACAGGCTTTTCAGACAGGAATCGAGAACGTGGATCTCGACGATCTGGACTTTGACGAAGGGGCTGAGTGCTGGTTCCGCAGCTGCAGGTGTGGCAACCTACGAGGATTTTTCTTCACGGAAGCCGATTTGGAGGAAGCGGGGGAGAACGGGGAACTGCTGGTCGGCTGTCAGGATTGCAGTCTTTGGATGAAGATTAATTTTGCAGTAGTTGATGAATGAATGGAATGAAGTTATGCAAGCTTTGAGAAGAACGTATTTGCCCAGTCGCTCGACTCACTCCTTAGATTTGTGATAGGCAGTATCGGACCAAGCTCGGGAGCTAGTGTTGCCGCCTTTGCTATCGATTTTACGTTGGCCACCATGACAGCAAACAGGTCTTGATAGCGACATCCGTAATACGATTTGTGCTGTACTTGAAACGATTTTAGTCTTTTTTTGTTGTTGTCCAGACGGTCTTGCATTAGAGTCTAAAAAAGCAAACGTGGGTGCGATCGACCTGCAAAGTGCTCTTCTTTAACCCCCAGCCAGTTCCGTAGGAGAAATCAACCCCTTCACAATTCTTGTGTATTGCCTAAACGATGCCGATTCGCAAAAAAAAAACGAAATCTCCATTCCACACTCCCTGGACACCTTTCCACCCATTTCCGGCGATAACTGCAGGTTTGTAGAGAATGCTACCAGACCAACTCCTTACTCAGCCTTGGGCTCCTCGGAAGCGGCGGCAGCCGGCGCCTCAGCGGAAGCACCCTCCTCCTTAGCGGCGGCGGGGGCCTCGGCAGAGCCTGACGCCGCAGGCTCAGCCTCGGAAGAGGTCCAGAGGGTCTACACTGTGAATCAGCCTTGCACATCCTTAGTAGGCTAAGAAACGGTCTTACCAGGTTGTCACGGAGCAGCTGCATGATGAGGGTAGAGTCCTTGTACGACTCCTCGCTAAGGGTGTCGAGCTCTGAATAACGTCGTCAACAAGATGTCCAAGTCCAAAGAGCAGGAAAACACTGACCGGCAATAGCATCATCGAAAGCCTGCTTGGCCAGATGGCAAGCCTGGTCGGGGGCGTTCAGGATCTCGTAGTAGAAGACGGAGAAGTTAAGGGCGAGACCAAGGCGAATGGGGTGAGTGGGAGGAAGCTCGGTCTGGGCAACCTCGGTAGCGGCCTTGTATGCCTCGAGAGACTTGTCGGCAGAGTCCTTGCGGCGATCGCCAACGGCGAACTCAGCCAGGTAGCGGTGGTAGTCACCCTTCCTGTTCACCTAATCAGTGCTGCTCCCCAGTAGCCAGTTTCAACGATCATTCTTACATCTTGTGGTAGAACACCTTGGACTCGCCAGACTTAGCGGAGGGAATAAGGTGCTTGTCAAGGACGTCGAGGATGTCGTCGCAGATCTTGGCAAGCTCGGCCTCGATCTTCTGGCGGTATTCCTTAATCAGGCCAACCTGAGAAGAATTGCCCTTAGACTCCTCCTTCTGCTCAATGGAGGTAACGATTCTCCAGGAGGCACGGCGGGCACCGATGACGTTCTTGTAGGCAACGGATAAGAGGTTACGCTCCTCGACGGTCAAGTCACGGTCCTCCGAGGCGACGATCTTCATGTTCTCGACCATCTCTGGAGTCCCATGTATCAGTGTATCCCATCGGACGCGAGCGGTGAATACGACGTACCCTCGTAGCGCTCAGCCTGCTCAGCAAGCTTGGCCAAGTACACAGCATCTTCGTGACCCATGGTGCCGGTTGTGATCTATATCGATCGGTGTTGATTAGCACGTCTAGCCGGCAGGAGGTGATTTTGCGCTCCAAATGACACAGTAACGCGAGATCGAACACAGAGGTTCCGTGAGGCACAGATTGATGGTGGCTGGGCGGGCGAGGCGATTGAAGACGGGTAGGGCGAGTCGCAGCGTATGCGCCTCGTTGACTTCATCACTTGGTGAGGCTCCCCGCTTCTGGTGGGGTTTCGCGCCTGACCGACCAAGATAGGGCGCGGCGGTTTGTTGAGACGTTCAATCGGGTACAGGACGAAGCAGGAAGGGTATCGTCTCGGAGCGGTCGCCCGATCTGTTTCGACGGCGGTTGTTGGGGATCGGTGGAAGTAGATTGCGGCGAGGGATGCGATGACGACAGAGGGGGCACGGGGGTAATGGGGGGAGGGACCACGTACCTTTGGTGCGATGTTTTGAGGACGGCGGGGATTGTTCTGGTGGAACGATGGATGACAGACAATGGATAATTCCCGTGACTAGACTCGATAGATCCGGAGCAGGGGAAGGGAGCGTATCGAAAGAGAAAAACAGGCGGGTTGGTTGACGTTTGCTAATGGAGTGCGAGAGTTTTGAAGTTGGGAAAGTTGATGAGACGAAAAGGTGATGGATGGAAATTGAGGAAGGGGCTCTGGACTGCACAATACATGGCCGGGGCAAGACAAGGCGGCGACTGACTGGGCCTTCGCCTGGACTGACTGGGACTGGGAACGGGACCTGGACTTGACTGGTTGACCTGAAAGGGCAAGAACGCTGGCCAATCCCCTTTCCGCATCCACTGTAGCAGATGCCCTTGTGTTTTGTTCGTGCTAGCCCTGGAATGGCGGGCTCACGTGAATTGCCTGGGGGATTGTAGCAGAAGGTATCGCGGCTGTGCGTTGCGGCTGAGACTGCGACACCTACGGATAATCCAGGGCCTAATTGAGGGAAGGTGCTATGGAAGGTAACCCCCAGGGCCCCCAAAGTTGACTGAAGGTATGCCTTCCTCCAGCGACTACCTTATGCATTCCAGTGCCTCCCACCTCTATTGCGAACCTGACTCTGCGACAGACACTGGGGGAGATGCACAGGTACAAAACGGTACCTAAGGTAAGGTGCCTTACTTTTAACTCGTTTTGCGTGGATCGACTTCCCCAGCACGGCACCCCTTCCCCGGGTAGTGTCATCGCCTCGAAGCAGTGGACTCTGGTGCGTCTGCCAGACAAGCAAGGCCTAGCACTCGTTCAAGGCACCGCCGGGAGAATGACTTTTGACTGAGGTCGTCGACTTGAAGACGGACAAGTTCTTACCTCATCTCTGGTCTTCTCCCGCTCCTGGTCCGAATGCGCTGGATCACGGCGTGTCACGGCTGCGAGTAGGAAGGTGCTATTACTTTGCCTTACCTTCCAAGGCAACCTACCTTACCTTACCTTGGTAGGATCTACAGCTCTACACTTCGCGACCACACACATGCACCATCACTGATAGACCCCGAATACCCAAAACCGAAGCCGAACCCCTCCTGCCCGTCTTCCCATCCCACTTCCTCGCTTCTTCTCGTTCAAACGTCTTCCACCGTGCCAATACTTTGAGTTCAGGCACTCGTACAGTCCCGCTGCCTTATCAATAGTTGGGTACCTTAGTGGCAGTGCCAGTGCCGTTCAAAGCAAATTTGGGTGCTTTCTCAGTGGCTGCTATTCCTCTGGGTTCCAGACCATAACAGCCAGATGTGAGAGGCAGCACTTACACACGCGGCCAATGTACGTACGGCGGCGTATAGCAGCCTTACCCTCTCCACTAATGGTACCTCGCCTTTACGAGACAAAGACGTAGAACGTCGCACCACTCGTACACAACATAACCCCATCGGCCGGACCATCTTGCAAGAGACAGATCGCCCGAAATCTCTCTACCCATCCCCGAGTGCCCGGGCAACATCCCAGTCGTCGCCGACATTCAGCCTTGCCGGAGATAACGGTACCTTAAGGCTGCTCTCGGAAGATAGTCCGTGATATGGGGACTGGCTAGTTCTATCCGATTCTTGTAGCCTGCCATCGGCTACGTACGAGCCAGGCAGTACAAGTCATGTGGATGATAATTCTGGACAAAGGTGTCTACGAAGTGGATTTACATACCAAATTCGGCCGGGGAAAGGTCATGGTGTCGTGATGCTTCAACATCGTGGTCTCTAATACAGCGCAGGATTCTGCGGATAAAGCTCTTGGTAAGTTGGTAACCTTTATATCCGAAAAAAACGGGGTCTTTTCCACGCTGAATCATGAATAAAAACTTAGCAGTAGTTACTAACTATTATAATAATCTTGAGCAAAACCTTACACTAGAAGACTCAGAATGAGCTATGGGACACCGTGAACCCGATAGGCAATTCGAGGTTATAAAAATAAGTCTTTGAAGTGCTTAAGTGCAGCGGCGGAAATGTAGGCATCTGCGGATGAAGCTCTGAACAGCGCCAATCAAGTGTCTTCAAATACCAGGAAGCTACTTGGAACAAGGCAAAGCGCATCAAACAGGTGACTCAAGTGGGCTGATGAAAACGTTGTCTTGCTTCTCAATCTAATGCCCTCCGAGCAACCAAGCCGAGAAATGCCGGCAGGTTCCATGTTAGCAGAGTACTTCACAATCCACTGGAAATGACGTATCACTTCCCATACTGGGGTAAAGGAGCTGGCAGCTGGCGGAAGCTCCCACTTCCACCCGTCCGCCCTCAACGCCTAGCACAGTAAGGCCCGTTCCAAGGATCAGATCATGGCAAGAGGTCGCAGCCGCGCTGTCCAGTCTGGTCGGTCTCTCCTGCCAATAGGCACATGCTATCTAACACCGAGATCTCCCTCTCCCCGACTTCTCACCGCAGTACCCAAATATTTTGGCCCGTCAAGTGTCAGCACCGACCACCCACCTCCACTAGCCGACCTATCACAAAAAGCGACAGTTCCAGCACCATCGTCATCGCTCGACTTGACATCCCAACCGCAACTACAAAAACAATTTGCAATTGCACACCATCCAACCTCAAATCACACCTCTAAACTCCGTCAAAATGCTTCGCGTTACCGTCGCCAAGGTCGCCGCCCGCCCTTTGACCTTTGCCTCCAGAGCCACTTTCACCACTACCGCTAGAGCGATGGCCGAGGGAGACACTGGAGCTCCCCCCAAGATGGGCGGACAAGGGTAAGTGCTTCTGCCTACCCACCAGCATCGTACGACTGCTCGTCGGAGCAATTGATCGGTTCCGCTGCACTTCGGAGCCATCCCAAAGCTAACGAGAGCTTTTTCATTGCAGCGATGCTTTCCAGCGCCGTGAGAAGGCCGCAGAGGACTTCGCCATCCGCCAGCGGGAGAAGGAGAAGCTCATGGAGCTGAAGAAGAAGGTTTCCGAGCAGCAGGCCCACCTTCAGCAGCTCTCCGACCACATGTTTGTTCCGCCCACATATGACGATGTTTTGTCACCTAGGAGTTCTGCTAACTTCCTCACTACAACAGTGACGATATCACCAAGAACCAGGGTGGTGAGCACAACTAAGCTACCTTATTCACGCACTACTGCAATTTCGCCATAATATTGGACGAGGGACGGCCGGTACGACTTGGGCGAGAGGAAGCTATATCCGCGAGATCCGGCGCATATCATAGCTGCAGACATCTGCAAACACATCAACAAAATAAAAATTTGTCTTGTCATCCAAAACCTGGTATTCACCACGTTCTAGGCTAGTGTACATGTACATAAGGGACGCACCCCGCGCGCCGCGCGTTCCACTCAACGTGAGCGGGTTCAAAGTCCGTGGCCTGAGCCATCAACGTCCCTCTCATTTTGGAGTTCTCATGGGAATTCCCAATTCTCTCGTGTGCTACCATAAAGAAACATAATATGCTGTGTCGAGTACTCCTCAACGCCGTCCCATGTAAGACCGATAGAAGCTCTCTGCCGCGTCCGTCTCTGGAGCTCCGTATTGGTTGCCCAGGTTGTTATTTGCCTTCTGAGCGGCAGACACCTTGGCTTGCAGAGACGCAGCGCTCGAGTCAATCCACTGCAGTTGCGAGAGATGGCCGTTGAGGACACGGACAATCTGGCTCAACTGGAATCGAGTTAGCGACTGGATATATGAATAGATCGAGGCAACTTACTGGATCCTCTGGCTTGGAGCCCTTGCTAAGAGTGCCAGAGATGTCATTGATTTCCTTCACCATCTTGGACAGGTCTCTGCTCTTCTCATCGAGGTTCTGCGTCAACTTCTCGGCCAACTTGTAGGTGCGTTCCCGCTCCAGGTCCGGCCCAGCGAGTGTCTCGCACTGACCCATTTGCTTGGAAAACATCTCCTTCACTTCACCGTCATAACGGTTCAACCACTCTTCAAGCTCGTCTTGTTGGCTTTCGACGGCCTGGAGCTGACGCTCAATCTCGTGGCTCGCCTTCTCAGCTTCGAACGTGTTCAAGTAAAGCTTCTGAATCTTCTCGCCGTTGTCGACTAGACCCAGGTCCCAGTCGGCAACCTGGTTGGCATAATGCTTGAAGTCCTTCTGATACTTGGACAGGTCAGAGGCCCAGCGAGTGATGATGTCGTCCATGGACTTATTCTTGAGGCGAGGCAGTTGAGAGGTCGGGCCAGTGGTGGAGGCACCAAGGGTGTTTGATGTGCCGGCAGCAGTAGTAGCTGGCGCTGTGCTCGTCTGGGTCGTTGTTGCTGCCGGGGTAGACGGCTTCACGCCGCCGAAGAGACCGCCAGCAGCAGGAGTAGCAGTCGGAGCTGCAGAAGTTGTGGTAGCTGCGGGTGTAGCAGCCGGCGCTGTCGTTGTGCTAGCAGCTGCTGGCTGGGATGCGCTAGCTGCCGGGGTAGCTCCGAAGAGACCGCCGCTAGCAGGCTTTGCCGCCGGAGCAGCAGAGGTCTGACCACCGAACAGAGATGAAGGGGCTGCGGTGGTAGAAGGAGTAGAGGCGGGAGTGGTCGCGGGCTTCGCTCCGAAGAGACCACCAGCGCTGGCTGCGGGCTGTGCCGTCGAAGCGGCTGGTGTGGAAGCTGCGTTACCGAAGAGGCCACCGGAGGCAGCAGGAGCGGCCGTGGTAGGCGTGGCAGGCTTATTAGTAGCGCCGCCGAAGAGAGAAGACGTGCCGCCAGCAGCAGGAGCGGCGGCCGGAGTTGACGCAGGCTGAGCCGCGGTTGTGGTGGCGCCTTGACCAAACAAGCCACCAGACGAAGGAGCTGGTGAGGCAGCCGGCTTCTGACCACCGAAGAGACCGCCGGCAGCCGCAGGCTGTTGAGTCTGCGAACCTCCAAAAAGACCTCCTGTGCTAGCAGGTTGAGCCGTTGAAGCCGCCTTGGACTGAGCAGTACCGCCGAAAAGGCCACCAGCACTGCTGCTATCTGCGGGCTTAGCAGCGGCAGCAGCACCGAAAGGAGATGGAGCGGCCGATCCAGAGGCTGCGGCACCACCAAAGAGGCCGCCGGTCGCAGGCTGGCTTGCGCCAGCAGGAGGAGCTCCAGCTGGGGTCGTCGATCCTCCAAAGGAAAGGGCAGGCTTCGCGGGAGTAGCTGTGGCAGCTGAAGAGGTCGGTGTGCCGGAAGCAGGCTTATTCAGACCGCCGAAAGGTCCTCCAGTCCCAGCGGCGGGGGCTGATGATGAAGCCGAGGAAGCATTTTGGCCGAAGAGTCCTCCGGCAGATGGTGCAGAGCTTCCGGTATTTCCACCGCCGAAGAGGTTGCTGGCCGGCTTAGACGCGGCAGCTGCTCCAAAAAGACCTCCAGCTGATGAAGTAGGTGTGCTGCTAGCTGCGGCGCCTCCGAAGAGAACCCCCGAGGCAGGCGCAGACGTGCTAGGCGTACTCGAACTCGCTCCTCCAAAGAGACCACCGGCTGATGGGGTCGAGGATGCGCCGGCTGCAGGCTTGGATGCAAACAGACCGCCCACCGATGAAGGTGTTCCTGACGAAGCCGCCGGTGTCGAGCCTCCGAAGAGACCTCCTGCCGGCTTTTGACCTGTGTTACCACCAAAGAGACCTCCGCCCGCAGCAGGAGTGCTGCTGCTTGAACCAGCAGCCGCTCCGCCGGGTGTGTTGCTACCCAGGTTACCGAAGGAAAATCCACTTCCTCCGGCAGCGGCACCGCCGAAAAGCCCTCCGGCGGCAGGGGCAGAGGTCGTCGGGTTCGTGCCACTGTTCGAAGTCGGCGTGCCGGATGTATTTCCGAAGGTGAAAGACATCGTGTCGGAGCTTCGTGAAGAATTGGTCGGGAGTTGTTCAGGTGAAGGTTGATGACTGCTCGTAGGCTGCGGATCGCAAGGTGCTTCGTCGGTCGAATTATGTGGGCTCCTGCAATCCCTTATCGTCGCATTGACCTGCGAGTCGATCGGTAAGAACTCTTCTCGTCGTCGCACAGCAGTGACTTGTCGTCGATCGAGCTGCGCCGGGAAATGGGGACAGTTATTTCGGCTGGTTACTGAGGAGAGGGTAGGTGATGACAGTGGCTGGCAGCTTTTTTTTTGTGATGCTCCAGCGTTTCGGGCCTGCCTCCACGCGACTGGCGCGACCAGGCCCAGGGACTAACTGAGCTGGTGACCTGCACTACAGACTCACCAAGAGGTACTAGCGTGGAAATGGCCAGGCCTAGCCCCACGTGATGCTTGGCTGGCTCCCGACAGCTGCGCAGGTCGCTGATGCCGCATGCGAGCCTGCTTCGTGCCCTTTCTCTCTGCCCAAGAAGGTTGCTCTTTCTGATCATCTTAGGTGCCACCAGCCTTTCTCAGTTTCTAGCTCGAAATAGTTGTTGGAGCTCGAAGTCTGGATCCGGGGATATCCAGATCGCAGCGTCTTATTTTTCCCACACATTACGCATCCGCTAATAGACAGGTTCCCCCCTCCACACCCACTCCTATTTCACCATCATCGATAACTCCCAAGTTGGGCCTAATTGCTCCAAACACCTAAACACCGACACACTATCCCCTTACCAGATTGCAATCGCACTCGAGCTGGAAATATGAAGGACGACGATACTCTCACGCCCCCCAAGCGGTCTAGCATCAGCGACCCTGGTGCCCACGACTTAGGCAAGTACCCTTGTCACCTTGTCCTCTACGGACGATCGTCTCAGTTGGTGTCTAACTATTCTCAGCTGAATCCTCCGACTCAGAGGATCACTTCTCCGATGCGCAATCCGTACCTCTCAGTCCAGGAACATCCCCGATCCCCAAGACGCGTGTAGAGAAGGTTGACGATGAACCCTCATACGGCGAGGTTCCCGGTACGGAGGCTTACCGCATGAGGGAGGGAGACGCGGAGCCAGACGAGATCGCTATCCAGGAGAACAAGAGCGAAGAAGAGACCTCCTCAGACGCCGTTCCGCCAGCGTCGCCGAATGGACAGCCGATCCCCAAGACCGTCGTCGAAGAGGTGCCGGGCTCGTCAGGGCCGCATTCAGAGGAGTACGAGGAGAAGCGTAAGGCAGACGCACCGGCCGACTTGGTCCTCAAGAAGGAGGACGAAACCAAGGATGGCGGTAGCAGTTCCGGTACGATGTAGAGATCCCTGAAATTCAAAGAGCATTCGTCGTTGACCTGGCGTCCTCCGTAGAAATTCCACCTGTATCACCTGCGCTGTCCGCCCCACCAAGCCCCCCCCGTATGAGACGGAAACCGTCTAAGAACGCTCTATCGTCTGCTCCTTCAAGTGCCAGCCTCGCGCCGCCGCCGAACGGAGAGGACGGTAAGGGTGACGATGACGACTTTGGTGACGACTTCGACGATTTCGAGGACGGAGAGGAGGCGGATGATGACTTTGACGACTTTGAGGACGGCTTCCAACAACCAGAGTTTGAAGCTCCTGCACCTGCGCCTGCACTTGCGCCTGTCTCCCAAGTGCCATCATTACCATTTGTGAGAGTCCTTTGCCATAAGAAAGTTAGCAATGCTGATATGCAGATCCAGTCTATACCCGATTTTGACGGTCTAGATGGTGAAGACGTATTACATGCGGTCGATCCATACATGAATACCCTTTTCCCACCGGAGGACCTCGAGGTCTCGGCACCCTCACCAATAACGAAAGATAATACAATCTTCCTCACCCCGCGGAGCGCCTCGCTATGGTCACAATTAGTAGCACCTCCACCGCTGGCACCGCCAGACTGGATTCGCTCCCGCATCAGGCGTCTGTTTCTGGTCTCACTCGGCGTGCCCGTTGACCTGGATGAAATCCTTCCTGCCTCCAAGCAAAAGAAGCTCGTGTTGCCATCAATACAAGTCAACTCTTCAGGCTCCCCGCGAACATCCTCCGACTTGCGTTCTGTATCTAGAGTACAACAGGAGGCGAATGCATCAACCACGTCAGTTGATTCCAAGGGAAAGCCAACGGTTTCCAAGAAGAAGGGTCCGCCTCCGGTTCCAGATCTCGACTTGGTGTCCGCCAAGCAGCTCTGCACAACGACGGAAGAGGCTTTGAATGGCATGACGGACGAGGAGCTCAAAGCTCATGTCGCTAAACTAAGAGAGATGGAGGGCACGGCCAAAGAAGTTTTGGAGTACTGGACCAAAAAGACGGACGAAAAAATAGGCGATCGGGAAGCCTTCGAAGGTGTGATAGAAAATCTGGTCAAGCATGCACGAAAAGTCAGGAAATAATAATAGAACAGGGCTCATTTGTCTTCGGGGCCTATCTCCCAGCATACACCGTCTAAGGTTACTTTTGCGTTTTCCCTGTGAACCCGTGCCACCGCCTCCAATCGTGAGAGATCCCAAATCTCCCGGCCACATCAAGTCTAATGCGGTGGTGTCTTATCATAAGCATTCATTACCCGCCTAGTACTCAAAATCTTGCCATTCACCTCGCCGCCTGCCACCTGCTCTACCAGACTGATTCGTCTTTAGACTCCTGTGATGCTGAAGAATGGGCTTTTGAGATATCGAATTTCAAATTCATTGCTAGGCTACGTTTAAGCCGCGCTGGGCTCAAGGGTGACACCGCTGTTGGCCGTCAGTATTTAATAGTGTGTTTCGGGGATACAGGGCAACTTACGCCGCAATGGTGGCCCAACCAATCAGACGCCAATGCTTCTCGATACGACGAGAAAGGGCAACCTTCTCACCAATGTTTGTGCAAGCAGGGCTGGTCAGAACAAGCTTAGCGGCATCGTTCTTGATAGCAGCAACCTTGGCACCAGTTGAAGTAGATCCAATATTGACCATAATGACCTCGTTCTTGGTAAGCTTGGCGACCTTGGCCTGCTTGCCGTCGGCAGTCCTGACACCGAGAAGACGACGGAGGAGGTAGAAGTTGACCTCGATTTCGCTGTAGATCTCGGGGAGCTGGCCCTTAAGACCAAGGACGAAACCGACGAGGCGATCGGCTCTGCAGAGAGTAGGGTCGATGCGGGTACCGACACCGATGAGACCACCGGGAACGGCGTACTTCAGGTCGTTGAACTCGGAGTTGAGGGAGACGATTCTGCTGAAGATAGGTGTGCACTTGAGGGCACCCTTGTCGTCTCTCGTGACGATACCGGGACGGATCTCAATCTCGTCACCAAGCTTCAGAACACCGTGCAGAATGGAACCACCAGCAACACCACCCTTCAGGTCGTCGATCTCAGCACCAGGCTTGTTGACGTCGAAAGACCGAATGACGATCATGTGGGGGGCCTGGGTGAAGTCACGGATCGGGACGGGAATGGTGTTGACGATGGCCTCGTTAACGGCGTCGATGTTGAACTTGAGCTGAGCAGAGATGGGAATGACGGGAGACTTTCCGGCAACGGTGCCTCGGATGAACTTCAAGATGGACTGGTAATGTTGCTGAGCGGCCTCCTCGCGCATAAGGTCAACCTTGTTCTGCAGAATGATGATCTTGTCCAGCTTCATAATCTCAATAGCAGCCAAGTGCTCAGAGGTCTGGGGCTGGGGGCAGGTTTCATTGCCGGCAATAAGCAGCAGGGCGGCGTCCATGACGGCGGCACCTGACAACATGGTGCTCATGAGAATATCGTGACCAGGGCAGTCGACGAAACTAAGTGGAGCATTATTAGCCACCTTGCATTCACGATTCCAGAGTAAGCTCTCTCGGAGACTCACGAGACATGGCGCAATAATCTGTAGGTACCGCTGCAGCCCTCACGCTCGCAAGGAGGGTCGACCTCCTTCTCACTCTTGTAACTCCTGAAGCATCCTGGGCGAGGGCACTCCTGGTTATCGCACTTGTAGATCTTGGCGTTGGCGTAACCAAGCTTGATGGTAATGTTGCGGATCAGCTCGTTCTTGAAACGAACAGTCTGAACTCCAGAGATAGCCTTGACGACGGTGGACTTTCCGTGAGCGACGTGACCAATGGTGCCGATGTTGATTGTTGCTTGGCGGGCGATAATCTCGGGGGTCAGAGGGGTAAGAGTTTTGACGTCGAGGTCTTTGGGATCGGTTTGCGGGGGCAGAGGAGGGCGCTGGATTGTGTTGTCGGCGGTGACGGGGTTCGAGGACTTCTTGAGGGCCGACTTGATGGGCTTCTCATCGTTGAGCTCGGTCTGCTCCTCCACGGACTCGCCAGAGTCGGACTCCGACTCAATATCGTCGTACTTGGGTTCGCCGTTAGCAGACATTGTCGCGACGGGGGATTTGGTGATTGGTTGTGGTTTTTTTATGGCGGGGTAGTGTTGTCGAGGGAAGTCTGCGACCAGTGGGGGGCGTCAATCTTCTGTGATGTGTATTCGCCCTGTGAATCACAGATTGCATTTACGGTTTCGACGGGTAACGAGGAGGGATGGCGTTAGTTCGTGGGTTTCGTGACGTCGGGTTGGAGCAATCGTATATTTTTGCCTCGCTGAAGCCTCGAATCCAAAAAAGTGCAGCTCAGTGTGTGACTCGGACGCTAAGCCCTTTTCGGGGGTGATAAGATAAGCCCCGCCGGGCGGAAAAACATGTTGGTGAATCACCCCAAGGTGCTCCAGGTTCTGTCAGGTGCTGTCCAAGTTTAGGTAAGATACCTCCCGTCCCTTATTAGACAGCTACCTTAGGTGTAGTCACTCTCTCCAGTGACCGTCAAGAGCTCCACGTCCCGTCTGAGCTGCCATGCTCGACCTGACCGCCGGCTTAAAACCTCAGGGTCTCGTGTGCTCATCATTTATTACCACTGAAACCAGTTCTGGACTTATCAACCGGAAAAAGCCGAAGACCAGAAAAAACGACGGCAGCTACAATTGCGACTTTCCCTGGTTTCAACAAGCATCTCTCACATTGAAGACTCACGGTAGAAAACAAAGTTCCTGTGGAAGAATCAACTACTCAGAAGAGAATCACAGCGCCCAGAAGTGCACAGCCGCATTTTACATCTCTAGGCTTTCGATAGTCGTCGACACAATCTCATCCTGCGATGTGTTAAGACAATATCATTCGAACACCAATGATCCTCCCAATGCCCCAAGGGGCCAGGTGTGGCTTTCTCTCGGGTATTAACGCTTCATAACAGAGGACTATGATGCAATTGAGCCTCTTTTTCGGGTCGCAGGGAGGAGCTCTTGAGCTACTGACAAAACCCTGTCTCAGCAACTGAAGCGAAAATCCGATCCTGCGCAGCTTATACCTTGGTTGGCAAACGAATGATAGCAGGCATAGGGTATTTCTGGACCCAAGAAGCGTCCATCATATTTCTACAACTCAGGAATATCACTTCCTATGCGAGCTGGCACCCTCCGCCATTCCGTCAATCGGCTTAGAATGTACAGAGTATACAAAAGCAGAGCAGTACCGTTGAGGGTGTTGTCCAACACAACCATCCTCAACCACAACCACCAGCTTCGATAAAAATAGAGGGTCAAATGCAAGCACGGGCATCACTTCAGATCTGGCTGCGATTTGTTCGGATAGAGCACGAGGTCAACGGCGGGACACGGGCCAAGTCTTACCTTAAAAACCGCCTCCCACCATCTTGCAAGGGTAATGCTGACGGCGGAACAGCCTGGACAGCGCCAAACAAATTTCTCAGAATGAAAGCTAGCTTTCGAAGATACCCAATATTTCTGGTCTTCGCTCGTTCATCACACAGATCACCGGTGCTCGACACCCACTGGAAAGCTCCGCGCAACTCTCGTCGTACTGCGCGAGGCGACTTTGTCAACCGCGGAAGATGTTGCCTGGCCACTTTCGGATACCAGACTATGCACAAGAGTGTTGGTTACCCGGAATACCAGCATTGCCAACATGAGATTTTTGAGGTTTCGGTAAGGACGAGAAAGTCGCAGTGGTCACGACTCTGTCCAGCCGTACATCGCACATTGTGCATTTCACCACCAGTCTCTACAGCACCCGATAGAACCTAGCCGGCCTCTCGAGAGCTTCGCTGAAGACCGAGAGCAGACAGACTGATAGATAGCTTGAAGACCTACCACAAGGGCGTTCGTCCGGACTGCGAACCAACGTCGAAACCCAAGGACTCAGGCTGAACAACCGGCCAGACTCGGATGACTCGAGCGAGCACCAAAAAAACGACGCGCCATGCCAGGCGTTGTGACTATGGTTTGCCTTCATTGTACAACTATTGTCCCCCAACCTTTGCTTACCGCCGGGACTGCATGTGGCTGAACGTCTATCACGCACTTCTGGCTTCTGATTGGCTATCTGTGATTGCCCCAACATGCAATCATGTGGCATTCAGAGCGCCTGCAACTTTTTGACCTATCACGACTGCAGATGACTGGCAGGGAAGGCGGGCGGCAACAAGGGTCAAATTGTCGATTTGGAGGAGTTGGCGCCGGTGGTAAATCAGCAGCAAGGGTTCTACGAGCCTGCTTCTCCGTCCTCCGTCCAACCACATCATTGTGCTCCCCGTCGCTGCCAACCTGCCTCCTCTCATTTTGAACAGCCATGCCCAATCAGCATCCTTACGTGCATCGTCAAACCATGCGGATGCAACGACAGGTGCCGCCAAGCTCCAGTGAGCTTCGTCGAGGATGCTCACCACGTCGGTGCCAGTACGTACAAGACCACCTTAGTTAGGTCGGCTGTTGTGAGAGAGGGATAAGCATGCATACTACCGTACTCCTCCTCCTCGTGGCTTCTTTTTTCCCCTCTCGCCGGGCATTTGGGGTTGCTTTGAATATTCTATATTCGTCCCACGGCTGGGAAATTTGCGCATGCCTTGGCTTTTTTTCAAAGTTGCCCAGCGGTTGTTCTGCTCTTCCTGCTCTCATCTTGCTCACCTCCTCACTTGATTACGACTGCCCGCTCCCCATCCTGCGCAATATCCTGATATCTCAGAAGAAGCCGTTCATTGTCTCAGTAGTCGCCGTCAAAGAGCAACTTTGCTCGACTTAGTACCCGCCAGCCAGGAACAGGCGAGTTTCTTGGATACTCAATCAAGCGTCGAGCCAACCATATCTCGGCGCCACCCCGTCCACTTTCGTGGGCGTCTATTTCTATCCCGACCGAATCACCGGCCTGGAACCCGGCGACTCACCTATCAGAGCCCTGTTCCACTCGCGCCATCCTACCCTTCCACGCTGCATGTCGGAACTCCCATTCCGCTTCGTCCCACTTACACCATGCTGATCTCCCTCGTGCAGTAAAAGGCCTTACGTTCGGCCTCCTCTGTGGCGCCGCCAATTCAAAACCATCGGCGTCCCCAAGCATCCGGCCTTCTGGACCTCTCTCTCCTCCCTTCCGACAGCTGGTCTCGCCAAATTTGATTCCTATCGTGCTTCATTACTGCTTTGATCTTCGTTGTTGTTGCATGTCCTGAGTTGGTTCTTACTGCCGTCGACCAAAGTCTAGGTTGCCTTTCCTATATACTTGACATATTTCGCTTCCCTGTGATCTCCGGTGACACAGATCAAAAGGCACAACACTATGGGTCCTCACGGTATGTCTCTTAGACTTTGAATCCTCTTTGGGCGGCTGCTTACATTTCCACTAGATGACAGAAGGCGGCCTGCCGCACTCAACCTCGCGCCCACTCGATCAGCCTCCACAGATTCCTCATCATCAGATTCCTCATTGAAGGTCCCTCGCACTCCTCGCTTCGCAGAAGCCACATCAGTTCACTCCCCTGTAGAAGGCAATCGATCACCATTCGCCGATCCTCCTGCGAGATCAGAAGTCCGCCAGTCCCAACCAGGCGACATTGGCTTCGGCTACATCAGCAACAACGACAACCGCGAGTCCGTTGCCGTCCCCATGACACCGAGATCACCACTCAAGAGCGCAATGAGGGTACCAGGAACACCAGCACGCAAGATTGAGAACCCTCTCAGCCCAACCTTCCGAGAGGAGGATATCCTGGAGAAGCGTGAAGCGGCAACCGACAAGGAACAGGCCCGCGATTTGGTATGTAGAATCAAGTTTTTGTGAACACCCACTATGACTAACAACACCTACAGAAAATCAAAACTCGTGTTCGCATGGCCAAGTTTGCTCTTCGTGGTGTCAACTTCAGCTGCAGCTTGATCATCATTTCTATGATCGCCGCGACCCTTCAGATCTTCAACGCCACAAGGAAACTTCCTGCTCAGAGTGGTCTACCACCATGGGCTGAGGGCACTGCCAAATGGCCTCAAATTCTCGTCATCACCAGTGAGTAACTTCATCAGGAGTAGATTGCAGCCTTGATACTGACGCTACATGCAGTGGCCTCCATCTCCCTCACAGTTTGTATTGGTGTTTTCCTCGCCTACTGCCGTGGCGGACACAAGCGTGCTGAGAAAGTTGCGACTTATTACACCCTCTTCGCCATCGGATGGTTCATTCTCTCCATGATCTTGTGGGCTATCGCCGCCGGTATCTTCCAGTCTAGCCGAAACAACGGAGGCGGCAAGGACATGTGGGGATGGAGTTGCAAGGAGAACAAGCGCTCTGAGGTCTTTGGCGAGAAGGTCGACTACGCGCTTCTCTGCCGCCTCCAGAACTGGGCTCTCATCTGCATGGTTATCGAGATCGTCGTCGATGTTATCTGCGTCCTCCTCTACAGCATCGTTTTCTACCGCTACTACACGAAGCGCCGCCTCCACAAGTCCATGGACATGCGCGACCGCGCCCGATCCGACCTTTACCTCGCCCAGCTGCGCACTCAGTCTGCACCTAACACTCCCGGACTCAAGTCCCCCGGTCTCTACTCTCAGTACACCATGTCTCCACGCCACCCTGAGAAGACATTCGAGAACCTGTCCCGCATTGAGGAGGCCTCTCCCTTCACCCCCGGAACCCGCTTCGTTGAGCCCGAGTCCAGCTTCGCCAAGCCCCAGCCTACCTTCAAGCTGCAGGCTCCTCCTGTCAAGGCCCCTTCCGCGACGCCCAAGAGCAACGCCAATGGCATCACGCCCACCTCAGCGACCGGCCCTGCGCCCAACTTTCCAGTTGTGCAGCAGCAGCAACAGCCGCCGCAAGAGCACGCGCCGATGGCCGCTGACGAACCTGTCTACGAGGCGGTGCCAATTCCCGGGGTTTACGCTGATGCTCCTGTTAAGAGCCCTCCGCCGAACCAATACTCTTTCGGTCAAGCGAGATAAATGACAGATTGATATGATGTATGAGATAAGAGGATGTGCTTGACGCGTGCGATGTTTCTCACCCAAAAGGAGGATTTTTTAAATTTCATTTGTATCAACTGAGCTGGATTCTCCATCCCCTCCTTCATCAACTTATACCGATTTATATACCATTCTGGCGTTAGGAAAGGAAAGACGGGAAAGACTAGGTCAGTTTACCTCGTCCGCAAGTCACTAGGATTGGCTCTCTGGACGTAGCGTAGCTCATAGCAGTAATTACGAACATTCTACAACTCTCTTGACTTGAATTGTCCCACACGTGATTACTGAGATACGTTTTTGAATAATCCGTGCACCCGACCACGGCGATCGTGAGCCCGTCCCGGTGCGTTCGGCCCCAGTTTATCGGCATCGGCTCCCATTGCCCTTGCCCCCCGTCCACCACAAACTGTTTCGATTATGAGCTTCTCCATGCTCTCGTCTTGTCAACCATCATGCTGGGTTCCAATCGCCCGGCTAGCTCAATCGGTAGAGCGTGAGACTCTTAATCTCAAGGTTGTGGGTTCGACCCCCACGTCGGGCTCAATTCCCGTCCGCGATTGTCCAGCAAATTCTTTTTTCGTTCTTTTTGCAATTTCAGTTATTAGTTGGTTCGCCGGAGGATGCAACTACCAGCCACACGATGGCAAGAGGCTTGCTTGGTTATTTCCTTTTCTGGAGTCGGCAATGAACATGAGGTTTCTGTTGCCTGGACTTTCTGGGGAACATGAAACCTCTTCTTTATCTCTATTTGTCTTCCGTCCTTAGTCTTCGGTCAAGGTTTATTGCGAAGTTCTCGGAAATTTTCTGTGACTTTCTTTGTATGAAGTCGAATTGAATACTACTCTGGTGACAGTCAAATCTCCAAGCAGTCATGCCGAGAGTCAATCGTCCTGGTCTCATTGTCGAGGACGAACATCCATCCACTTCAATGCGGTCATGCCACAACACCCACAACCAGATTGACTCTCGATTCTGGCACCAAACTCACCTCCGAGCTCCATGGAACCAACTTTTCACATCCTTTCAACCGTGATCTAAAGGACCTGCGCCTGGCCAGCAAACAACTCCATGATGTCGTTCAGTCCCACTATCGTATACAACGCGTCTTCATATCGGCCAATCTCGTCGCGTGGAAGTTTTCCGGGCTATTGCTGGACACGATTCCTTCCGTTACGGCGCCCAAGAGATTATTTGGGATGGCACACGTCAGATGCGGAGTCTCAGAGAAAACACAGAGGAAAACGGTTACCAGGCGTACCACCGCGAAGATGACTACGCCTCTATGGTAGATGAGGCGCCTCCGGAGGAATGCCCTCCCTACTATTGGAGAGCATGTCGGGAGAACATAGATCACGCAGAAGACCGCCAAGGAAAGGACCCCATGCATCTCCCAGAGCACGTCGAATCTGCCAAACAGCGAGCCGCCCAGCTGCCGTATGGGGTAGCTTAGGCTCACTACCAGAGACAGCTTCAACAGCAGGGGAGGTTCTCGCCGCAGAAGCAGACCGCGTTGCGGTTGAATGGGCTCGGCACAACAACATGTTCCAAAAATCTGCAGAGGATCATGAGCACGCCGGCGGCTCATGGCATCATCTTCAGACCCATATACCCATCACCCATGATCCGGGCGTATCCCTACGGCTACAACTATCCCATCCCTCGCGGCTGGCCTGCACCGCAGAACGGCTCCAGCATTTGTGCTTGAGAAGGGGATGTCGAGGCCGTCATGAAGAATCGGTGCGGTTTTCGGCATCATCACTTGCGTCCTTGTGCGGCAGCAGCGCACAAAAGCACGGGAATTGGTTCTAGACGGTCGGTCGTCGGATCAACTCGGGTCTCACTCGCGATATGCTTTAGATCACGGAGCCATGCGAAGAGTTCATAAACCTTTTTTCCTTGGTCCGGAAACCAGGATTCACTACACTGAGGCTCAACCTCATGGTGGGAGGCTGGCCTTGATCGGCCTGGCCTCCCTTCCGAAACGGACGTCTAAAGGAAGCTCTAACCGCCGACCTCCGTCACTTCACGCTCGAGACTGATCTGGATGAGAGTACTGATGAGCAGAAGGTCTTCGGCCGGTATGGAAAGCCTGACTAATTCACCCCCTTACGCTCTATCTTTTCCGTCGAAGCTTGGGCAAATCTCAGCCATTTTGGCCTCTCGGGTTTTCTCGTCAGACAGCAAGACCTCCTCGAGCTCCTAGCGGCAATGCCGAGCAGACTTCGCTCAGTTAAGCTCGGCTTCCTCTACTTCATGCAGGATAGCGGTAACTACGAGGGTCTTCTCGCTGGCATCCGCAACGGCTTGGGATGGCGAGAGCGCTCCGTCAAGCCACATGTGTGCATTGCGATGCCGTGTGATACGTACCTTGCGGGAGGCACGGTATGTTTGGACGATGAAGTGCAAGACTGTCCCTATGGCGACGGCAAAAACCCTTGTGTTTTCGCAACGCGACAGAGGTCGATATCTGAACAGAGGTGGCATGGAGATCGAGAACAATGCATTCGAGCCGGGGTTCGAGCGGACTTTAAGTCCATGTTGTCTTGAGCTCATAGCTAAAAAGGGCCCACATGAGCAAAAGAACATGCAATACCGGGCATTCGCCGGTCGTCTCCGACCCGACTACTACTCCGGCCCTCACCGGTTGATTGATGGGAGAGCGGACGGGATCCCGAGTTCTCTAGTGGGTATGGTCGCATGTGTTGGCATGGTTGGTTCAATGGGTTGAAGATGCGGCGAGTTGGAATCCTCCCCAACTTGCAGTGCTGAGCTCTCAACGCAGACATCCTTTTGAATACATTGATACATCGCTGGTACGAGCTCTTGAATTACAAGTAGATACTTCTGGTGGGATAATGTGATTTATACCACTTATATACTTAAGTCTTACTGACTGGCATATTCATGATGTTTCCCTGGCATCAAAGTCTATTGGTATAGCTGGAGTTCGCTCAGTCTCAGGGATACATATCAAACATCGATCCAGCAAGTAGGAAAGGAGAAGCTTAGCAAATATACAGGTTTCGTATTATTTGCAGCCAGTGGCACAATAACAATGATGCTGTGCAGGCGCTCAAATCCGTGATTAGGGCATAAACATGGATCAATGACAACGTGTTTCGAATTGCCTTTGGGAACTCTTTCCTCTCTCACCTATCCTGTTCATTTATATTTAGCATTTAGTAGTGGAAAACTCAGTTGTTTATTGTCGCAATCAGATAATTGGGTCCTTTCAACGCAAGGCTCAAAACCTAACAACGAAGGATGCCCTTAGGTATGAAATCTAAACTAAAACCTATGCTGCGTGTATAGACTGGCTCGTTCTCTCTCTGATTTTACTTATGATTACAATACGAGGCACTAGATAGCTAAACTGAAATAAAGAGCGAAAAGTCTAAATTCGAATAGTAGGTTCGAATATCATGAAAAGTAGTCTACCTTTACTATTGTCAGTCTGGACACTCGGCCACCGACTTCTGTGGTATGTCACATCTAACTAGGCCTTTTGTGTCTGAATGGCAGGTACCTTAGTCTAGCAGCTAAACATATGTAGATGGGCATGCGGTGCCCAGCTTGCTAACCTCCTTCGTTCTCACCGGTCATAATTGAGCCGAAAGATGAAGTCGAAGACCCGTTTCCTTCCTTATGGTTCATTGTCTCGTAATATTCAAGGTATGGTATTACCTTCTGGGACCTTCGAACAGCTTAGTTTTGAAAAGAATAACATTGTCAAGGTTGCACGGGGTCAAGGTTGCACGGGGTCAAGGTTGCACGGGGTCAAGGTTGCACGGGGATCATGAATTATGGGAATGGAATTGATGCGTATGAAGTGTCATCAAGGTACCTGTTGGTGATCAATTGCTCTCAGCCTCTAATAGTTTTGGCGCCTCAAACCCAGGCCCACGTCTATGCCGTCATCAGGCCACGGTAGCCGTACCGTACATGGTCATCAAGCCTGGATATCCCCTTTTACTTTTTGTTTTCAATTCATGACTCATATGCCCACTTATCGGGTGAGGGCGATGTCGTCTATTCTGAGAATCATCTTCACCGTCTCGGCGGCCAACTCAATAGCGCTGGTGCTCACCAACAACGGTTGGAGAACGTTCTCCTTGGAGATGTTGGTGTTCACGCCGCCCGATTTGATGCTCACACCAGCGTTCTTCTCACCCAGCTCGTGCCTGTGACGGAGCTCGGTCACAACCTTGATGCTGTTGAGACCCGCGTTCTCGGCCAGAGTAGTGGGGACAACCTCCATGGCATCGGCAAAAGCCTTCCAGCAGATGGCTTCCGTGCCGGTCAGAGAACGAGCCTGCTTCGCCAGCTGAGACGCAATCTCAATCTCTGCAGCACCACCACCAGCGATAAGGGCCTTCTTCTTCACCAGGCAGCGAACCACACAGTGAGCGTCGTGCAGACTGCGCTCGGCCTCATCAAGGATGAGGGAGTTGGCACCGCGGACGACAACGGAGACGGTCTTGCCGGTGGCCTTGGCTCCGCTCACCTTCACCATGCGAGCACCGTTGGACTGGGACTCCTCGACCAGGTCAGCAGTTCCAAGCTTGTCCTCCGTGAAAGAGTCAATATCGGCGATAGGCTTGCAGCCGGTAGACTTGCAGATGAATTCAACTTCGTCACGCTCAATATCCTTGACCGCAAGGATACCAAGCTTGGCCAGGAAGTGCAGAGACAGATCGTTGACAGCGTCACGCAGAATAGACTTTTGGATGAACAAAACATTGCACTTCGCCTTCTTGATCTTCTTGACCATGTTAAGAAGGTAAAGACGCTCCTCCTTTACGATCTTGTCCATCTGTCTGTAGTCGTTCACCTGGATGGTGTTTTCCATCTTGATTGGTCAGCACCTGCTAAAAGGGGTTGTTCGCGGATAACTTACATCAGGCTTAGGAGGGCTGAGTTGGAACTGAATAAGACCGATCTTAGCCTTCTCAATTCTCGCAGGTCCTCCGGCGCCCTTGAGGACGGGCTGCGTCAAGACCAATCCATCCACAAGCTCACTGTCCTCAATGGTTCCGCCGACCTTCTTGATTATCCTGATATTCTTCAGGTCGACGTTGTCGGCCGTCTTGAGATCGATGGTTTTGACAACGGAGTTGACAGCCATCGGGCCGAGGATGTTTGTGTATTGCGACACAATCTTCGAGGAGAGGGAGGTGTTTGCTGCCTGGAGCAGGGAAGCGGTATCGGTGAGGGAGATGGGTTGTGACATGTCGTGGAGGACCTCAACGGCGGCGGCCGCAGCTCTTTGAAAAGCCTCCGAGATCACGGAGGGGTGGATGCCTTTTGACAAAAGGCGGTCCGCAGCGCCCAGCAAGCTACCGCAGATGACGACGACTGATGTTGTGCCATCTCCTGCTTCCACATCTTGCGCTGCCGAAAGGTTGACCAACATCTTCGCTGTGGGGTGCATGACCGACATGCTCTTAAGCATAGTATTTCCGTCGTTGGTAATAATCGTCTCGCCCTTTCCACTTCGGATCATCTTATCCATGCCTCGAGGGCCCAAAGATGTTCGGATAGCATCGGCGACGGCTGGTGGGAAGTCAGCTTCTGCTTCGTGAAGCTCGGGGCGATTTCGCATTGCTCACCTCTGGCAGCAACGATGTTGGAAGAACGAACGGCGACGGGCTTCTCCTTGTCCTGAAAGCGCGTTAATGTAAGAGCTTGAAGCTTCGTCACCGGCCAGTGTCCTGTCGTACCTTGAAGGCAGCCTGGTTGCCTCCCGTAGCGGGGGCAGGTGCAGTTGTGGCCATTTTGGTGGTTCTGCTTGTTTTGTGGTTGTTGGAAGAAAATTCGAGGTCGGAGAAGCAAGCTGAGCTCGGCGGGAAGTGATGTCGGTATCGTCTTGGGCCTGTCCCGCTCAGTGCTGCCGCCTTCTTTTGCGATCGCCCACTTTCTCTTAGGTAGCAAACCCCCCATCGGTGGGATATTTTTTAGCGGGCGCCAGGTTGTTCCTGCCCCGGTGCCTCTGTTTGCATTTGGGCCCAACCGGCCTAGCTCCACAGCAGCCTCGCAGCTGTGGTCCGTGCGTTGGAGCTCAAGGCAACCTGGATTACGGAACCGTCTTCCACCATCATGTCCAACCCACCCCAGCACTGTACGCTCTCGACGACCGACGCGCTCAACCCCAGACCTCACGAATTTACGCCGATACAACCGTATCCACCAACAATCTCCCCGAAGACTCTTTGAAAGAATTTCTGGCCGCAGGACGTTCAGTCCGTATCCCACATCATGGTACGGCCCTTGCAGCTTCATACCAGTGACAGGTGCTAATTGGGGCACTCCTAGCCTTCCGCTACCGGCCAGAACTGGGAGAAGTACCAGAAGAACTACGCCGACGACGAGGTCGAAGAGAAGAAGATTACACCATTGACTGATGAGTGCGTTGATATCCTGGGTACTCGATGCATGTGACCGCCAACTAACGATACCCAGAGACATTCAGGTGCTGAAGACGTACGGCGCCGCGCCATACGGTGCTGCCATCAAGAAGCTCGAGCAACAGATCAAGGAGAAGCAAACAAGTGTGGATGAGAAAATTGGAGTCAAGGTAGCTTCTCAACGTAACTTTCGACGAACGAAGGACTGACCCGACTAGGAATCCGATACGGGTCTTGCCCCTCCCCATCTCTGGGACGTCGCAGCCGACCGCCAACGAATGTCAGAAGAGCAACCACTGCAAGTAGCGCGGTGTACCAAGATTATCCCCGACGAGAAGGACGATTCTAAAAGCAAATATGTCATCAATGTCAAGCAGATTGCCAAGTTTGTCGTCCAGCTTGGCGAGAGAGTCTCCCCGACGGATATCGAGGAGGGCATGCGAGTCGGTGTCGACAGGAACAAATACCAGATCCTGTTGCCACTTCCCCCCAAGATCGACGCCAGTGTTACGATGATGACGGTCGAGGAGAAGCCCGATGTTACCTACGGAGATGTTGGTGGATCAAAGGAACAGGTCGAGAAGCTGCGTGAGGTCGTCGAGATGCCCCTTCTTTCACCGGAACGCTTCGTCAACCTCGGCATCGACCCTCCGAAGGGCGCATTGCTGTACGGACCTCCTGGTACCGGAAAGACGCTCTGCGCCCGTGCTGTTGCCAACAGAACGGATGCCACTTTCATTCGCGTCATTGGCAGTGAGCTGGTTCAGAAGTACGTTGGTGAGGGTGCGAGAATGGTTCGCGAGCTGTTCGAGATGGCGCGGACGAAGAAGGCCTGCATCATATTCTTTGACGAAATCGACGCTATTGGCGGAGCTCGTTTCGACGATGGTGCTGGTGGAGACAACGAGGTCCAGAGAACCATGCTGGAGCTTATCACACAGCTTGACGGCTTCGACGCTCGTGGGAACATCAAGGTTATGTTCGCAACCAACAGACCCTCTACCCTCGACCCCGCTCTGATGAGACCCGGTCGTATCGATCGTAAGATCGAGTTCTCCTTGCCCGACCTTGAGGGTCGTGCCAACATCCTGCGTATCCACGCGAAGAGCATGTCCGTCGAGCGTGACATTCGCTGGGAGCTCATCTCTCGTCTCTGCCCCAACGCCACGGGTGCCGAGCTTCGCAGTGTGTGCACAGAGGCTGGCATGTTCGCCATCCGTGCCCGCAGAAAGGTGGCTACGGAGAAGGACTTCCTCAGCGCCGTCGACAAGGTCATCAAGGCCAACCTCAAGTTCAACTCTACCGCCAGTTACATGCAGTACAACTAAGGAATTAGGGAGAAGGGGCACGGAGTTCACGTCTTTTCAGGCTGTAAGAATAGGCTTCGGATCGGGAAAGGTCTAGAGGGGCGGGATACGTTGCGCGAGAGAAATAGATCATCCTTACCATGGATCGAAAGAAACTGGACTCACTACTGAATGATGAAGTGATACTGAACTTGGGGGCTTCCCTGTCTGAGTCAATACCAGAGCCCGTGCTCTGATTGCGTGTCTTTTCTGCTGTACTACTCTTCGCCGCTCTCGTACCCTGTGAGGAGTGATTCGTGCAATTACATGGAAGGAGGCCTAGGGCGGGGCGTTGAGTTGAGAATGTGGGAGCGAAATGTGGACGAAGCCGGAGAGAGAGACCGATGATGTAGAAACTTGGACATGACTTTCGCAGAGACAGATCATGCTTTCCATGCACCGAATTGGAACTGTGCCAATCTCGAAGCATCATGTCGACGAGTCTGAAAGTTGCCTTGTGCGCGAGTGCAGGAGTTGGGCGCTGTGATAGATTGCGTCGCTCACGCCGTTATGCTTGCAATGAGATTGTTTTAAGGTTGCGGCACGCATACCGCCAGAAACATCCAAGAAAGCCAAAGACGAAGAGATTGATCATGAATGAACTGGACTCGACATTGAGTCGTAGGATTACGTTTACCAATGGGGCGTTTTCAGCCTTCCATTCTAGACGAGGAGCATTGCCCTTGCCCCTAACTACTGATATCGACCCTTCCTTGCCTCCTCCATCACAGTCACTTCCCAAAAAATGAAATAAACGCTGCGCCTCAGCGATGCCCAAGATTCCCCCATGCTCAAGTTGTGTGTGTGAATGCATGCCTTCAGTAGCAGCGCAGCGCGGTTCTGGTCGCTCCGGTCCCCTACCAACGACGGCTTCTTGTCATGTCCCTCCATGACAGATGACCCGTTTGAATTTGTGTAAACAAGAAAAAAGTGCCTCCAATCTGCCTTGCTTCCCTAGAGCCTTAAACAGATTCCATCCGCGAGAGGCAGCCTAAGCAAACGACATCGCCCTCGGCGCCCTTCTCGATACAGCACCGGCTGCAAACCATTGTCCTGTGGCCACCGCCGGTCCAACCGTCCTGTCGCCTGACCTGTCCACCGTCGTGTTCTTCAACTTGCTGTTGCCGTCGTTCGTCATCGATATCGTTCATGTGAAAAGACTTCGACATATCGTCCTCTTGCTCCGGCTCATCACCGTCGCTGGGCCGCCCGTCTTTCTTCCAGCCCTGGCACTGTCTGATGCACACATAGCACGTCCGCTGGCCGCAGCCCAAACAGTCCGCGAAAGAGTCGAGGTCCGATTTCTTGGTGGGCCGGCGATGGCAGATGTGGCAGGGGCTGAGGGATGGTGTCTTCGGTCTGCTGTTTCCCGTGTCGGTCTGATCCTGGAGTATGCGGGAGGTTTGGGATGGAGGGTATTTACTGCTACACCGTTGTCTCTGCGAAGAGGTCGTTGTGTCGGGCCCCCATGTCGTAGTGTTACTTTCCGCCTCGGTGCCCTCTTCATCGAACATGCGTTGTCTCTTGGCACCTGGGAGGGGCGCCATCTTCCTAGGAACAGCGTCCGGGATGGTGTGTTGCAGGTTCTCGAGGCTGCCATGCTGAAAAATGAGGCCATTGCTGGGGTATTGGGGGAAGAAGGTCGGTTGTTGGTGGTGGTGGTGATGCAGTTGCTGCTGAAGGGGCCTGCCAAAAGCGCCGCCGTCAGCGTTCCAGTTCGTCGAGGCGGCGGCAGCCGAGTACTGAGCGAGTTTCTCGTACAAGGGACCCTGTATCTGCAGGTCGTTCACGTCGTTGTCTCGTCTGCGCTTCCGGCCGGGCAGCGTCAGCCGGGGATGTTCCTCGGCGACAGACGGCATTTGGTGTGGTTTGGGGACGGATATCGGAGCGTTGCTGGGAATGAGTGCAGTTGCGAGGAGGCGAAAGGATGACGAGCGTGGTCGGCTGTCGTCTTCCGCAAAGCTTCGTTAATCCCTGACGTACCACCACTACGCGAGGGGTGGGGAGAAGCAAAGAGTAGGAATCGGTCTAGCGAAGAAGGAAACGGAGGAGAAAAGAAGTGGTGAGGAGAGGATGGAGTGTGGTGATGGTGGACATGTGTGATTCTCTATCACTCAGCACTCCTTGAGTCGGGTTGATTGCTCCCTCCTGCAGGAAGGTTCCGTTTAGGTGGGCAGGCCGCCTAGTGGTTGCGAGAGTGGCTAGGCAGGGCGCGGAGCTTTCGAGCCTGATTTGCCTGGTGGATGTGTAGTGGGTTCAGCTCTGGCAGTGGTGGTGCTACATCGGGCTTGTCAGCGGGTTCACAGCGCTCAGTCTGACTGTTCGGAAATCGCGCCGGCCGCTGGAAAAAACCGCGGTGCTCTTGGGATATTTCCACTTTCTAGTAATTAACCCGGAGCTCACCTCTTTAGGCAGTGACTGGGCCCACCAATCCCTTTATGTTCCGCACTCCACGTCGCTACCTACCTTACCTTGCCTGGGTAAGGTGGATAGATCCCCACCAATTGCATCGACGGTCAACATTCGTACTTGTTCGTTCCCCTCAATCAAAGCCATCAGGGCTGGACGTGTGTAAGTCCTGGAACTTTCTGCGAAGTAGGGGTCTTCTAAGTAATTCGGACGAAACGAGTTTGACATCAAACATAAAAAATTACAGGCTCAGAGTGATTAATGGTCGTTGACTCTATGTCGCTCACGAAGTCGATGAGGTGAGTCTCAGACCGGTCCCCGTTTGCTGGTGTCTCGATACAACAAGAAGCTGCTCTTTACGACTCCACCATCCAAGATCGTCAACATTCCAGTGTCCTTAACTCGTGGTCGCACCAGCTAGAAGCGACAAGTGGCTCGTTTGGCTGCTGTGAGTTATGAGTTGTCACAAAGATGTTATACTGGGCGTGTCACAAATCGATTTCGAAACACCTGAAAAAAGACATAGAAGACTAGTCATTATCAAGAAATCAGGTATGAAAAAGTACCATCTGATTTACACTCTATCGCTCCCCCGTTTGCTCCCAACGATGAATCTCGTCTCTGCCGCCTCCACGAACAAAGGAGCTGTTTTAGAGAGCCTAGTATAACATACACAGAGACAACCGAAAGTTTGCATAATCTAGTGGCGAACCTTGGTCTCCTTGGGAGGGTCGTATGCGATCTTCCTCGACTTGAGCCAGGCCCACTTGTACTTCTTGACCCAGACGGAAATGGCCCAGAGAGAGGCCGAGACAACGAGAACCTTCATACCCATGCGCTTTCGGTCGTCCATCTCGGGCTCAGCAGCCCAGTTGAGGAACTCGACAACGTCCTTGGCCATCTGAGAGGTAGAGGCGGGTGTCTCGTCCTCGTACTCGACAAGGCCGTCGTAGAGGACACGGGCCATAGCGATACCGGTACCGGGGAAGTAGGGGTTGAAGTTCATGCCGGGAGCAACGACGGCGCCGGCGGGGGGCTCCTCGGGGTAACCGGTAAGCAAGCTGAAGATGTAGTTGCAGCCACCGTGGCGGGCCTTGATAATCAGGGACAGATCGGGAGGGAGGGCACCGTTGTTGGCAAAACGGGCAGCCTCCTCGTTCTTGTAGGGGTCGGGGATGTAGTCGGACAGCTTTCCGGGGCGCATCTCGATGTCGCCCTGGTCGTTGGGCTCACCGGGGTACTCGTTCTCCTCGGCCATAGCCTTGGCCTCGTCGACAGTCAGGACGGTACCGACGAGAGCTCGGTAGGGAACACGGCTGAGGGAGTGGCAAGAGGCGCAGACCTCGCGGTAGACCTGGAAACCACGGCGGAGACTGCAATAATGTAAGCGTCATATTTACCGGGTGGCCGAAAGTCGCAGGATTGCTTACGCCTGGTGGTCGAAGGTCTTGAACCATTGCTCGTGAACCCAAGGGTAGTTGGTCGGGTGAAGACTGGCATTGACAGTCAGCTTGTTGGTCCCTTTGTTGGGTTGCTTCGGTGCATTTGTCGATTATGCCTCAATCCAAGGGATCTCGGCATCCGAACGGTTTTCCCCCGCAGCAACCATATTCGACCGGAGACAACTCACCCCTCCTCAGCAGGCGTAGCAGCGTTTGCGGAAGGACCGTAGAGGTGGTAGTACCAGGCCATAGAGCCCAGGGCGAGAGACGTCGACGCGATGGCGGAGATGTTCAATCGGGAGTGAGAGGCTTCGGCACCAGCGCCGGTGGAAGTAGAGGCCGCACGCTGCGCCAAACATTGTCAGTCTTTGGTCCGGGACTTCATGATGACCTCTGATGCCGATTGAGGCGGCTCCGGGATGTCCAAAGGCGGTAGTTCGGATTGCCTCGGGAAATTGGCTTCATGATCAGCTCATGTGCGTACCTTGGAAAGGGTGACGGCGCCATTTGTGAAGGTGCGCGCCGAGCGCAAGCAGGACCTTGCCAACATGATGGGCGAGCTGTATCCGCAGCTACAGAGACAGCCGCGAACAAAATGATGGGGCAATGGGTAACTGGTCCTCTCGTGACGGAGGTCGTTTCTATGGTACACAGTAGTCGAGGCAGGAGAAAATCGCTTGAGGCAGTTTTCGAGTGCCTTAGGTATGGGGACGCTCTGATTGGTCACTGGCGTCGGTTAGTGACATGTTCCGTTCCGGTAATTTTTCGCTAGATTCCTCATACCCGGTGTTGCCCGTTTGCTCTGATCGCCCATAATAGCAGCGCCGACCTGTCGTCATACACCTCTCCTGAGAAATATGCTCCGCTTGATTGGTCTGGATCCATGCAGTTAATCGACCTGCGTTGCGATGCAACATTGGACGAACATTCATATCCTACTTGATGATCTCTCATCCTCACTCAATTATAGACTTCGGTGCAAATGGCAATCATATTTTCAGGGTATCAATGGTCATCTTTATTTCCGAAAAAAAAGAAAAAAAAAAAGAAAAAAAAAGAAAAAAAAGGAAAAAAGGACGCGAACTTTTATCTCTAGCCCGCAGTCGTATGTAGCGCCTGCCGAAACCAACGGCAGGCAAGCTTTTGGTATGTGCACAAACCCCGCTCAAACTTCGCGATGCTATCAGACAACCTACTTCAGCTGCTCAAGCATGACCGTTTCTGCTGAGAACCTCGCGGCGCTGCTTGACCGCGCTGGCAAGCTCGTCAAGCACTGAGACGGTGTCGTCCCAGTGAATGCAGGCGTCCGTGATGCTGACGCCGTACTTCAAAGCACTGGGGCCCTCCTTGGGAACCTTTTGGTTGCCTATAAATCATAAGACTACGGTTTCAACAAGATAATAGAACATTAAGGACACTGACCTTCGTTGATGTTGCTTTCGATCATGACTCCCATGACGGCGGTCTCGCCCTTGGAGATTTGGGCAGCAAGCTCACTGGCAACCTTCGGCTGGTTCTTATGGTTCTTGAGGGAGTTGCCGTGGCTGCAGTCGACCATGAGTCTCTGAGGCAGACCTGCCTTCTCTAGGGCAGCCTTTGCCTCGGAGATGCTCTTGGCATCATAGTTGGTGCCCTTGGTGCCACCTCTCAGGATGACGAAACAGTCCTCATTGCCAACAGTGCCAACGATGGCAACGACACCAGGCTTGGTAACGGAGAGGAAGTGGTGCGGGTGTCTCACTGCACCAATGGCATCAATCGCAACGCCGAGCGAGCCATCCGTACCATTCTTGAAGCCGACGGGGAAACTGAGACCACTAGCCAGCTCGCGGTGCAATTGACTCTCAGTAGTTCTTGCGCCGACCGCACCAACAGACAACAGATCAGCAAGGAATTGGGGCGAAATCGTATCAAGCATCTCGCTAGCAATAGGCATGCCCTTGTTTGTCAGGTCGACAAAAAGCTGTCTCGAGAGACGCAGACCTTTGTTGATCTTGAAGCTGTTGTCAATGTCCGGGTCGTTGATCAAACCCTTCCATCCGACAGTTGTGCGCGGCTTCTCCAGGTAGGAGCGCATTACGATAAGCAACTCATCCTTATGCTTCTTCTTCGCCTCGATGAGCATGTCGCAGTACTCGAGAGCGGCTTTGGGGTCGTGGATGGAGCAAGGACCAATAATGACCAGAAGCCTGCCCTTCTCGTCGGTGCCATTGACAATAGCGGCAGCCTCCTCACGACCCTCGATCACGGTTTGCTTTGACTTGGGAGTTTGGGCGATCTCGTGTTGGAGCAGATCGGGAGGAGTCAGAGGGTTGTACCCGCGAACTGCAAAGTCAATTAGCGTGGCAGAATAAGGTGAAGATTTCAATTGGCCTCGTACTTCTCCAATCTTCGCTCTCGGCCTTGTTGCCGACATTCTTGTTCTCGATGTAGAAGGACTATGTTGAAAAGTGAGTCAGAGGCGGGCGCGAAGGGGGGAAGAGCGGCGCCGACTTACAGACATGGTGACTACGGGGGAGGAAGGCAACTAGAATCGCTCGAGTAGAAAATCGCTCGAGTAGAAAAACGAGGTGTTGGAGAGAAACTGGATTTACGACAGGATGCGCTGGGCAATGGAGAAGTGAAAATGGAAGAATTAAACTTTTTCTCTCCCCTTAGAGGTTGTGTCGAGAGGAAAGGTAAGGTAGGTGCAGGTAAAGGTAAGGTAGGTAGGAGCTCGATGAATATCAGCAATGGGCGAAGACTCATTCGTGCCATGCGCTGTCGCCCACCCCGGCCGGCAGTACCCCGCCAAGGACGGCTTGAAAGATTAAGAAAAAGAGAAAGAAAAAAAAAAAGCCTGGTCGACCTGCAACTCGCCACCAGTGAGGGGCATCCTTGCTGCACTCTTCTCAGTGCTCACTGACTCTCTGAGTAAAAGTGTGACGTGCCACTGTGGAACTATCCAACCGCCCGGAACAATGTGAATGGCGCCACAAACTGGGTCTCACCGCCTGGAGGAGCTCCCCGAAACCACAGAAGGCCGGGCCTTTGCAGACGGTGCGAGGGCCGGAGCAAATGGCTCAGTCAGTGCAGGCAGTTGCAGGTCTCGTCGACTTGGGATGTCGGTGCCCTGCAACTCGTCCCATGTATTCGACCTATCGGGGAGAGACGATACAGGCACATGGCGTTTCATTCTTATTCTAAATCCTCTCTAGCCACATCCAATCTCATAGCCTCGCAACTCTACCCTGGCCGATCTCGCTGTCATTCTCGTTCAATCATACCTTACATAAAGCGTACAGCACGGGCGTCCAGCACTAACACCATCGACCCCACCTTACAGCGTTTTCTTGAGGGGCTTGTAAGCCTCCCTCTGCATTTGTTCAACGCCGTTGAAGCGTCCATAGACAAACTTCAGCAGACTTGTGCTCACTGTCATCAGCATGGCCGAGAACGTGAACAGTCCGACTCTCTGCGCGGTGTTGAGAATGGCGAAAATGGGGTAGGGATAACTGTGAGACGCGTTAGCAGACTGCATCGTTTTCACTCAGGCATCCCTATGCTTACGATCCGTTCTTGCTGAAGCACAGCTCAACCCAGCCCCAGTACAAGAAAGCGAAGACCATGCTGATGGACATGGCCGAGTAAGCACGAATCGTCCATGGCGGGCTGAAAAAGATCAGGTCAAGCGACAGGACCACCGCTGGGACCAGATGGAAGCCGACATCAGGCAGCCAGTGAAGCTCGAAGCCCTCGGGGATTAGAAGTCGCTCATCAATCGATCGAATTCCCCAGTACAAGATGCTGATCAGAACCTCGAGAGGCGCGGCAATGGTCGACAGGCCGTTCTTGATATTGAAAAGTTGGGGACTGAGGGTGATGTCGGCCAATAGTCCGGTCACGAAGGTAATCGCGGACAGAATCAACCCAATGTTGGTGAGATGCTGGTAGTTTCCCCCAAATCCCACAGAAATCTCATGAGTAAGCGTGCTCAGAAACTGGAACGAAGCGAAGAATGAGCAGAGGCCGGCGACGTGAAGCACTAGCGACAGTGTTCTCGACGGAGACTCGAGCCTTTGCAGATGATGTTTAGCCATCCTTCCTGGTTCTCAATCGGCGTTGATCGCACGCGATTCGGGTTTTCCTGTGTTGTAGGTTGTTGTGCGAAGGGATGACAGGTCCGAGGCAGTTGGGACTTCTATAAAAAAAGGGAGATTTCAAGGGATGGCGCAGGGAGGATCACGTCCGAGCCACTGGTTTTTGTATGTTGAGACGAACTTTGTCCTGAGGAGGAGAATGTTGAGTACACAATATTCGAAGCTTTTTTAGATCCTGACGGAGCTCTCTGCGACCAATCAAGGCAGGATGCGATATATCGTCAAAGTGACGGGGCCGCGGCATCTTGCAACTTCCCGGTCCCTTCGGCAGGCTGGCTTCGTCATGAGGTCACTGATGGGGCCTAGGAGCCCACCAGAGCGCCCCCTGATCACAAGCGATCCACCGCATCCCGTACTCGTACTCCAATCGAGGTGCCCCAGAGGCGGACAGGGCCCAGGGGCCGTTGTCTTACCTTAAGAATAAGCCTCCGGTGGAGCTTCCTAGCTGAGTAAAAATAGTGGTAGGTGCAGCACAAGGCTGCACTAGCGTAATTCAATCTCAGTCTGATTGGACACCAAAAGCCTCCCGTCTATTACTTTCCAGCCTTTCGGCCCATCTTCAGACGACGACAACCACTCCTCCGACACAATGGCGGACGACGACTCAAGATCGAATAAAAGGACACACGAGGACTTTGCCGTTCAACATGATGGTAAGTCCCAAAGATGGTGACGAGAGCGGGGGCGAGGACTGCAGAGGAATTCCAAGATGAGGAAAGGAAATCAGGACAGAGCTCGAAGGCGACCAGCTATAACAGCAACGAGTACGACAATGGTCCGGCTTACGGGTCCGAAAGGAGAAATATTGCGCAGAGGCTAATCAACTAAGGACAGACAGCTCCTCGGACGACGACATGGGCCCTCAGCTCCCCAGCGAGGCCGCCCCGAAGAAGAAGCGCAGGATCCTGCCCTACGAAAAACTCTACATCGCTGCTTTGCCCAAGTCTGCCCGCTATTCCAAGTCTTTGATGCACAAGGAACAGCTCTCATTTGTGACCGTCACGCCTCTTACCGACTTCATCATCACCTCCTCGACCGATGGGGTCGTCAAGTTCTGGAAGAAGGTGGCCGAAGGCATTGAATTTGTAAAGGAGTTCAAGGCGCACAATGGCGAGATAAAGTCGGTCTCAGCCAGCATGGACGGAAGAAGCTTTGCGACGGCTGGAGCGGACGAGACAATCAAAATCTTCGATGTCATCACCTTTGATCTGTTGGCGATGGTGCCCCTCAAATTTATGCCGCGGTGCATATGCTGGGTACACAACAGGGGAGCATCGCTCCCTTTGCTCGCCGTTTCCGAGGACGCCAACTCCAATATTCACATCTTCGACGGGAGAGGAGAAAGGCAGGATCCCATTCACACGATCAAGTCGCTACACAGAAGCTCAGTCTCTATCATGGCTTTCAACAGTGCCTACGATTGCGTGATCTCTGCCGATGACAAAGGCATGTTGGAATATTGGCGGCCGAGTGGAGACTACGAGAAGCCAGACAACGTCTTCGAGTTCAAAGCCTCAACCAATTTATTTGAGTTCAAAAAGGCAAAATCGGTCCCGACTTCAATCACCATCTCTCCGACAGGCAAACAATTCGCGACTTTCTCGCAGCCGGACCGAAAGATTCGCATCTTTGACTTTGCATCGGGCAAACTTTACAGGACGTACGATGAGTCCCTGCAGGTGGTTGAAGAGATGCAGCAAGCTGGGTCTGCACTTCAAAAACTTGATCCTGTAGAATTCGGCCGTAGATTTGCGGTCGAGCGGGAAATTGACTCGTCAGCGTACAAACACAAAGCAAATGTCATATTCGACGAATCTGGTAACTTCATTCTTTACGGCTCCATCGTTGGCGTCAAGGTGCTCAACACATACACCAATCAAGTAGTGAAGGTGTACGGCAAAGACGAGAACTTCAGGGCCGTCAACTTGGCAATTTACCAAGGCCAGCCGCAGAAGAAAGGCATTACCACGGTGGAGATGGGTGCCTCTAGCAACCCATTGCTACAAGAGTCAGAATCAAGAGATCCTATTCTGTTCGCGACAGGAGTCAACAAGCTACGATTCTATATGTTCACCAATGATGAGGACATCTCGAAGTCGGTCAGAGATGTGCAGAATGAGAAACCGACCATGCTCGGTCAGAAGAAGGCTGTGGAGGCCAAGAAGGCAGAGACTGGGACTGCAGCAGTGCTTCACACGACGTACGGCGACATTCATATTCGCCTTTTCCCTGGTGCAGCACCAAGGGCTGTTGAGAACTTTGTCACACACTCGAAGAAGGGCTATTACAACAACACAATTTTCCATCGCGTTATCCGGAAGTTCATGATACAGTGCGGAGATCCCCTTGGCGACGGCACCGGCGGTGAGAGCATATGGGGAAAGGAGTTTGAAGATGAATTCAGCAGCCTGAAGCACGACAAGCCGTACACTGTCAGCATGGCTAATGCGGGCCCAAACACCAATGGCAGTCAGTTCTTTATCACCACGGAAAAGACGGTGAGTGGAAGCCTAGCCTCCTTGAATGGACTTTGGCTAACGTAGGGATGCCATAAAGCCTTGGCTGGATGGTAAGCATACAATCTTCGGACGTGCCACGCAAGGTTTGGACGTCATCCACAAGATCGAAAACGTACGGACGTACAAGGAAAAGCCCGAGGAAGACATCAAGATCCTCAATATCGACGTTGTGTAAATGTTAGAGCGTCAGGCACATCCTCAGAGAGCAGCTAGAGGGCGACTGATGAACTGGGAAGGTACACTAATCCCCGAATAACCCCACGCAATGGCTGGATGACTGGTGACTGCCTATTCGACATCCGTAGGGACTATGGAACATCCCTAACTGTGTGGTTCGGAATTGCCGCTCGTTTTGTTGCTGTTCTTATCACGCCTTGTTGCTGCTGGAGGTCTCCCGTATTGCCGTTTGTGCTTTTGACAATGTTGCCACGCTCCTGCGCTTCCGAAGTGTCGATTCATGCGTAGACTAAGAGCAACGGAATGAACAACGATCAGAGGGAGCAAATCGCCAGTGCGAATTTCGAGACAGAAGGGCCAACAGCACTGATAGCTGGAGGCGCTGGTCTCGACTACGTAGCTTAGAGAGGCGATCGGGCCCCCAAGGGTGTCAACCAGGTCCATCAGGGGCGTCAGATGGGCGGCCTGGAGAAAAAGAAATACACTCATGCAGTATCCCCGCAAGTCCGCCGAGGCGGCACCTAGTCAAATGAGCTTCACGATGCGGCCGCATATTACCTCGAGTCCACCCAACTCAGTGAGGCTGTTTTTCGCGTGGATGAAAAGGGACAGCATTGGATCGCTTACAATCCCGCAATCGGCGCAGCATCACCGCAACCCAATTCGGGCCCGATCTCGTCGAGCCAATGGCTTTTTTACTTAAAGTACGAGGTCGGGACGCAGTGCTCCCTTTCTTCCAGGCTTATTATATGGAACAGCCGTCGTCTGCAAGGTCTCCCATCGTCAACCCGGTGTCTTTGGATATCGTGAACAGCCGCAGACGGCTTCCCTTGACTCTGGCGCAGTCAAGATTGCTTGTGCATACAAACACCACATTGCGTACCCGCACTGCACATCTGCGTACGTATCACAACCGACCAATCATCCTCCTTCGACCCCGCCCTTTTCCTCGGCTTGTCTGGGCTACCCTCTATTACAGATTTGGGTCAGGATCCTGAACTGTAGCATGCCGCGCCCGAAGAAGCTTGGGGCGCCAGAACCGAAACGGCGAAGTCGGAATGGATGTTGGTAAGTTGCTGTATGGGGGGGGGGGGGGGGGGGGGGGGGCGGGAGCCGTCTGTTTCTCGCCGTTGACAGGCGCTTTGGGGTCGGTAAACGGCTTTTCACGACCGGGCATCGCGGTCATGGGTCTC